>VZTO01008511.1:238100-270027 GCA_013400615.1 Syrrhaptes paradoxus
GTTCATCCACACAGATCTTGTCATTTTTGCACAGCTTCCTGCATAGAGGAATGACCATTCTTGAACTTAAAAGAACTGATCCTTGAAAAAAATAATCAACTAGCTCTCTTGGACCCCTCTTCTCTCCATCTTATAGGGTGGTATCCCACAGCATTCTTCCAATAAGATCACTGAAGAGACCAAACTCCATTCTCGTGAAGGCCAGAGTTGTGATCCTGTTGTTTGCCATGTTCCCTCCTCTCGGGATCTGAATGGTTTCTGTAATCTGTTTTTCTATGCTAGTTCTAAGAAATATTTTCAAGCCTATGTAAATTAAATCAGGCTTATATTAGTGGCTCACTGGGCAAAGTATCGATTCTATTTAGGTGTCAATTCCACACACAAAAGAGATTGTTTCTAGAATATTTTGTTATAAATTAACATCATTCTATAAAAATCTAGAGACTATTTAAGAAAAAAGACTTACAAAGCCTGTAGAATTCCCTTAAGAATTTTAAGATTTTCCATATATTTGCAATAGAAAACACTACCTGAAATGGCATAGTCTCCATTTGGTGATGCTACAGTTATTGCTGATGCATTGCCAATACTCTCCACCGGCCCCAGGCCAACATGATTACTGAAACTCAGCACATGCCATCCCATAACTTTCGCAAGTTGCTGAACTGCGTGTACTTGGTGCTGTGACATCTGAAAGACAACAAGAGGTTTATCTTCTATTCAATGTTTGCACACCACAGAAAGAGAAATTGCTTACTCATTTTACCAAGCTTTTTTTTCTTCTGCTGTACAGTAGTTATTTATAAAAGTGACTTTGTCTTATAAGTTCTCTAATTTCAGAACTTTTTTTTTGTACATATATGCTACATAAGTGCTAGTAGATCTTTGTGTTGTTTGAATTTAGACCAATTCCTTTGCAGACAGAAAAGACAACTGCATTAAGCACACTATGCAATTAGATTAATTTTTCATAGGTATATGGGCTTATGCATTTTATTTAAGTATTGCTTTAAAAAACTTTATCTAGGTCTCAAGAACTAATTCAAGTGATACAAACAGGATTTTGAAATAGTCCTTTCTTTGAATGGAAACAAGAGCTCTGCTGTAAAAACATATAAAATCTGTGAGAGTATTATCATAGCAAACTCAGAAAAAAAAGTTGAGGTTCTCAGATGCATGATTATCTCCATTAATGCTCAAGTGTAAGCATTGAGCTTTAACAGCTTATGAGTTTAAATGCCAATGTTTTTCCATATCAAGACTTAACACTTGTAACAAGGAAGAATCTAGCACTGTTCAGCAGTTCTCTGTGAACAAGTCCGAAAACACTTGACTAAAAAGAGATACCCTCAGCAGAATCTGTCTCAACCTGTTTTCTTTGTGCCGTGGAGTTTCATGTAACTGCAACAGGCCAACCAGTGTTATTAAAGACCTGTATTTTGACTATTTATAATGCCTTGTAGGGAAACTGTCACTTCTGAATAAAACTAGCAGCTTGCTCTAAGCAATTAAGAAAACACAGTTAATTCAAATATCAGCTGATTTAGTAATGGCTGATGCAAAGTGAACATTAACAAGACAATGTTGAAATGACAGTAATTGTGGGCTCATTAAGATCTCTACTCTAGATAGGCCTTGGCTACAGTAAGTTTCATACACTGAATACCTTATTGTCTGCTATGACTCTGACTTGTTCTGAAGTAAGCAAAAATCTTAGTGCTCCCATAATGAGTAGCATAAAGACGTGCATTTTAAATGGGAGGAATTATTATTACTACTGACCTTAGTAAAAACTTGCATTACACAAACATAGTGAAAATACGAAGGTAGATGACAGAATTTTTTGGTACCTTTACTTGAAGTTTTTTAAGATTTTCTACATAGATAAAAGTGAGATTCTAACAACTTCCATTCCCCAAAATACTACAAGAAAGGGAAAAATAATGTACAAGTTTACCTGAGATAAAAGGAAATCCTGCAGTTCTTGCTCTTGATGGGACAATGTAATAACTCTTCCATCTCTATGCACTACTCTGATCTGTTCAACTCCAATGTTCAGTTGTAGCTGAATGGATCTTTGAAGAAAAGATGCATGTTTATTCAAAATGTATTACAACACTTAATAAAAACAACTGGCTCATCCACTGCCAATGTATTAGTTAATTCACTGATGGTCAGCATGCAAACATAACTTGAATACACTCTATCACTGCTCTATGCTTCTACAACTAGAAACATACATGTATTTTCATACTTACTTGCATATCTGTTCGTATCCTTGAGAAGTTATTAGAACTTTAACACTGGATTCATAAACATCATTTATATTGGACCAGTGAGCCTGAATTTGAGGATCCTCAATACGACTAGCTAGGCTGTCAATGGTTCGAGCAGTTCTAGAAGATGAAAACATATTTCACTCACAATAATCTAGACAGTCTGTGCTGTTATCTTGTTTAAAGAAAATGAGTAGATTATTAGTTTGGGGTGGGGTTTTTTGTGGCACACACACAAAAAAGGCAAAGCCAACAGAACTGTGTGGATCAAAATTCTATTTCAGCACCATCCTGGTGCTAATGAAGCACATTTGTTTACTCTGTACCTTTCACATGCATTCTGCAGCAGTATTGAAGTGGTATTACTTCATATCAGCTACTGCACAGCAAAGAATACTAAAAAAGACTTACGCAGTTTAAGAAAAGTAGGGACAATTACCAGAAGCCTGCCTCATAACTGTCACAGAGATCTCCCATAATTTTTATTTTTTACTAGTTGAGATTTGATCGCTCATATTTCATGATACTTTATTTGTTCTTAGACTTAAGAATAAAGACAATTTTAACAGTGAAGGAAGAAGTAACTAGTTTTGAAAACACTTACCTGCGTCTCAAAAAGATATGTTTTGCCTGCTTTATTATCTTTTCCAGAAGTCCTTCATTCGACTGTAAAGAACTGATATCATTTTTATCAAAGGCCTGGGGTCCTGCAAGTCTCATTCTCTTGTGGCCAAAAGGTGCACTAGCTGGATGTGGCATCACTGTTGAGCTCAGGGTTTGCTTGTGACACTGCAACAAATAACAGATGTTACAAAAGGAAGTGACCAAATAATGTATCTGCAAGAAATAATATGTATACTACAATATGCTTTAAAAAACATCAGGTTTTTTTAAGTGTACATACTTTCAAAAAGTGCAGCTTTTCTACTTTATAAATTTGACAGCACTTTAAAGCCAGCTTTACACCCATACTTTGCCTTCCCTGTTCCCTGTTTATGTATGTCTTTCAAACCTTATGGAAAGTGATTTTTTAAAAAAGGTGCTATCAGACAACAATTTGGTAGTATGGCAGTAGCTCCTACTAATAAGTCTGCTTTATATACATCTCTGGAGACACAGAATGGTCAAATGAAAATAAAGGAAGCATTTTAGAGATAAAAACTGAGGTAGAAAAAGATTTAGCAATTTGTTCAAAGTCAAGAAAGGAAATTCAGAACAGAGCTGGGCACTGAGCCAAAGCTTCATGAAACCTAGTTCAGTGTTTGAAACACTGGACTCCTCCACACAACTGCGTGACTTGCAGAGCCATGGTCTAAGGAGGTGAACACTTCAGAACACTGTTTCACAACTGCTTAGACATCTAAAATTGTGCTTCTTTCCTGAACAGACACAGCCGCAACCTTCTACCCCAGGTCCTTCTGCTAGATTATATGAGAATCTAAAACACTGAAGCAGGGCAGTGGACTCAAAAGAAGCAAAGTTATTATGGTAACTGATTGTTCTTTCAATGGGAGTATGGTCTGAACAGATGCTCGCTCCAAGTGCTTGACAAACACAAAGAAAAAAGGGAAACTGGTGAGCTGTACTGGAAAAACGTTGCACAGCTTTTCTGAAGTGAGCAGCCAGGCCTGAGGTTCAGTAAAGCGTTCCATGAAAGCATTAACTGGAACTCCTTAACCTCCCATACATACTAAAACTAAACAGCAGGTTGCCCTACACAAATGGGTAGAAAGTGACTGGCCTCTAGTGGCACTCTGCTGTTACAACAGTGTCTTGGTTTCAGCTAGCAGAGTTAACTTTCTTCATAATAGCTAGTTTGAGGCTGTGTTTTGGATTTGTGATGAGAAAGTGGCTGATAACATCCTGATGTTTNACCAGCCCCAAACAGGCAGAGCCTTGGTAATCAGATGGTGAGTAATTTACTGTATATCACTCATTTTCATATTTACATATACTCCTATTATCCTTATTTTCAATTTTATTGTAGTTCAGTTATTACATTGTTCTTATCTCAACCTACGAGTCTCTTTTCCCTTTACTCTTTTAATTCTCTCCTCCATCCCCTGGGAGGGAGGGTGAGCGAGCAGTTGTTATGGTGTCCAGCTGCTAGCCAGGGTCAAAGCCATAACACGCACACTATGTAGAAGACTGAAGGAATTCAGTACTTGACCATAAATACCTCTCTGATAAGCTGATGCAAATTATGTTCCAGAACATACAGATGATCTTCTGCATTCTGTTTTTCAGAAGCGGACTTCTGTGATTTTTTGTCGTTGGAAGAGTGACACAGAGAAATAGACAACTGCAAACCTGTACAAAGCAGATAAAAACCAAATGAGGACACTGACAATTTTCAAGCAGGCTACTAAGAACCGCCTTTCCTTCACATTATACATTCAGTAATTTTACAACCAGTATTCACCGTATTGGAAAAAAAATCAAAGAATGATGTTGGAGAGCACAGCACCAAAGGCAAGTAAGACTTGCTACTCACTGAAGTGATGACATGACAACTATTAACTCATAAGGTGCATTTCACACCAATTTCTATGACTCAATAACACACAAAGAAAAAAAAAAAAAGAAGTCTCCAGGACCCCATTCCTTCCTCAAAGGAATGATTTACCATCATATAAACTTTAATCAATCAAGAAATATATTCTTCATGATATAATCAGTTGTGTACCCCTCATAAGAACAGAGGATTCACCAGCTGACTCTCAGCCATTTTCATGCTGTTTAGTTATCCTCAGTGAAAAGTATCAGCCTCTGTTCTTCTGAAGACCCATTAACTCAAGTTTTAAATACCATCTGCATGCAGTCCAGAAGCAATGACTTACGCACAGCTCCAAACTGCAATGTGCATGTGCCGTGACAGTTCACAGATTTAAGTGCTACTGACAAAAAACACTATCATGAAGAAAAACAATTAAAAATCCACACAATAAAAACGAGTAAATTAGAAACTAAAGTGCATTAGTCAAATTTTTATGTAATTATCAAGGAAAATTCAAATTCTGGAAAAGTCTGTGTTCAAAACCTTTGAAAAACAAGGAGATGACTTTGGTTCTTTTAAAGTAACAACACGTTAAAGAAGGTCACATCAATCAGAATTTCTGTTTGTGTTTAAGCAAATAATCATAGGTTAAGAAACCTTAAAAAATTTCTTACCTGGAAAAGGCTGGGAGATTATCTGATTTTTCACAACAATGTGAGGAATTTGTGATTTAATTTGAACAGCTTCTCGTGACAGCTGAGCAAAAATCTCTTTACATAAAAGAACATTTTGTGCAGTCTCCAACTTTGTCTGCCAGTGTGGAGAACCTGAAAAAAATATAATTCAATGTTCGCAGAAGGAAAGAGTAAAGAGAAGCTACAAAGGTAGCATCAGCTAACAGGTACTGTGCATTAGCTATGAGCAATCACTAAGATAAGCTAATCAGTATCTTCTACCCAAACTGAGTATTTTCAAAATTTTATCTCAGTTAAGCAAGCACTTTAAGATAACACTAGTGTATTTTACTTTGATTTTACATATGAGTCTTGTGAACTGCACCTCCCTTCTCTATCTGCCTATTATATTCCCAGGTCTTTTTTGAACTCTGCTTATGAACCCCTGCTTCTTAAGTTGCAATTTATTTTCAATAATACTTTTAGCTTTATTAAATACACTCTACAACGAACCACCAAATAATGTTATTCATCTATGTGCTTTCATAGTGTTTACAGGCTTAAAATTCTTGGAAGATTCTGGTCTGAGAAGCTCTATACTGTACCCTGAACACCATATGAAATATCTGTTTAATACAACATCCTGTCTATGTTCAAAGACAGCAGAAGCATCTGTGTCACAGATCACTGTGAAATAAAATCCCAACAGTTCTTTTTAATCCTAAAGAGTTAGGGGTTAATTTTTAATCCCAAAGGTTTACACCTTCAGATACTGTCACATATCAAATGAACCAAGCTACTATCTGCCAGATGAGCTGTTGGTAATTACTGCACACGCTGCCAGCACACTTTCAGATTCAGAGAAAACCTACAAGCCACAGAAACAAATGATGCATTTTGGGCAAAGTTAAGAGTGAAGGGACGTTTAGTCCAGTTGAGCCACAATACCTTGGTTTGCTCTTGGTTATGTGCT
Organism: Syrrhaptes paradoxus; assembly: GCA_013400615.1. NCBI lineage: Eukaryota > Metazoa > Chordata > Aves > Pterocliformes > Pteroclidae > Syrrhaptes > Syrrhaptes paradoxus. The sequence continues at coordinate 244,521 of VZTO01008511.1, forward strand.
CAAACTCTTAATGACTAACAAAAGGTGCTCCAGAAAATTACTAAGATTGTATTTTAGGTATTATTTCAGAAACTGAGTAAATGCATTTGAAAAACTGAATAAGTACACTTTGAAAGCATAATCTTTCCAAAACCCAGGCAGTATGTACACAGAAAAATTCTGTTTAAATAAGAATATTCTTGTTAACTCTTCTTTCAAGCTACAGTTTTCAAATAAACATCAGATGCAAACTCAGTTCTTGAGAATGTGCTCAGAAAACATGTAGCTAGCTATACCTGGTTTTGATTTTGGCATGGGTCTCTTAAAAAGATTGACTGTCCCAAGGTCACCAATGTCTGGAGCTTGTTTCTGAATCGAAACCTAGGCAAAAGAAAACGTTATTCGATGTCTACCCTTTGTTGCAAGCATACAAGTAGAAAAACCAAATCCATGTTATGTTATTAAAGTTTCTCTAGCAAACCTTTATATAGGCTGATCCTTCTAAATCACTTGGAATTTGAACATCTAAAGGACAGTAATCCTCAGGTATCTTTTTATCCAGGTCAATGTCAGTGTTTTTTATCACCTCAAATGTGCCATGATGAAGAAAAAGGGAACCTAAGAAAGGAAGGACAAAGATATACATAATATAAAGCATCTTCTGCAAACAATGAATCTCAGACCTCCGTTTTGGAAGGATATGTATTTCTAAGTTTTCAAACCTCCATAGCTGCGCTTGACCCAAATTTTTTAATGAATTCTTAAAAAAAAAAAAACAGGTAAATTAGAAAGCTCATTTCAGCACATCAGCATCTCAGTCCCGCAGTGTATGATGGGTAATATTTTACAGTAAGTTAGCAAGTAGTATTTAATAGTTATGGGAGAAAACCAACAGTTTTTCAAAATGGTGTCAGCAGAAGCAGGGAAGGAGAGAAAGGTATTTGGTTAAAACAAGACAAAGGAATTAACTGCCCAAAGTTTTCAAGCAAAAGTAGCTTAAGGTGCAACACCCCTACTGATTTAAAAGAATACTGATGATGTTTGTCTTGCGGTCTTAAAACTATGACAGTGTTCCCTCTGTAAAAACCAGCCATACAGCCACTCAGGTGGGACTGATAATGGCAGATAGCCCCATCTGTCCCAGTTGCATCCTGTTCACATTCACGGCACAGTTCATCTAGTTTTGGATAAATCACCTAAAAAGCAACATATCCAGGGTTACATCTACAGCTTCTTCATGAACACAAGATTAAAAACCTTAAATTTGACAACGATGACAACTGGAGGCAAACATAACAAGTTTAGATGACTGCTTTGTACTCCATCATAAGTTCGGTGAGATTCTGTATTCACTCCTTTGCTCCATAATTGGCTCTAGAATTCTGGGCTGGTTAACCTCTCTTGCTGTAATCCATGAAATAATGCATATTCTCAGTATCATGTCTCACAAATGTAGGAATAATAAATTTGTCTTCAGTCAAAGAAAAATGCAAGATGCTCCTCAATCTTTTAAAAAGAAGGAAAAGACCAAATATAGATAAAAGCCTAAGATTTACAAGGTCTACCTGTCAGCTGATCAACTACATAGTCAATGCAGAATTGCTTCTTTAAAGGAATCTTGCTAACTATTTATGAAGAGAAGGAAAAGAAAGAAAAAAAAATTAACTCTCTTCTGCTTAACCCATGACAACTATAATCCTAGAGAGCCAGCTTCTAAAATCACTTTCTAGGTTGACAATGGCAGGACGTTTTCCCTGATAATAAACCAAGTTTCCTTCTTTTATAATTCTGTCTCATAACTACAACAATATTTTATTGTCTGATATTATTTGTTACTAAAAATGTTCCATCTGTTTTTCCAGTTGGAAAAAAGTTATTCATAAAATACAAATATCCATTATTGAGAAAACCAAAAGACTCTATACCTGCACTTCTGTAGCTCAGATCACCAAGAATTTTGTCTCCCACTTTTCTCAGCTTCCAGTGTTGTCTCAGTCTTAGCAGTTCGGAGTTGAAGTCTCTTTGTCGTTTATTTTCCTGGTTTTCTGCAACCGATTTGGATAATCTTTCTGCACCTTTCAACAGGATTTGAGCTGCTCCAGCTAGTGACTTCTTTTTTGAAATCAACTGTAGAAACTGAGGATTCTAGTAACAAATAAAGAAAAACACTTTTTGTATCTTAACTCTCCAAATACTACTAATGGAACTATTTGACAGTGATTGATAACTTCATTTTGCTGAAAGTTCAGTAACTTATTTAGAGTAACTTTCATGACAATATTGTACAGCCATGAGTAGCATTTTGACATCCAGTTTTGGCTAAGAGGCCTTTGAAGTCAGCCTCACCTCCCATTCTCAGCCTTCCCCATAAAGCACTGTACAAGCACACTGCAAGGAACATTTTACTAAAACTTGTGTATACCAATGAAAAATAACAATGAAATAAAATTTTCAGTATCAAATCATAAAAACTACACAACTAAGCACAAAATACCTGTTTTGGAGGCAGGGGATCCTGCACAACTGGATCCAGAGTCATGAACTTTTTATCTTTGACAATACTAAGAACATCATACAACACACACATCTCAGTCAAGGCGCTTCTTAAGTTGTTCCTCACTGAATCCCAAGGCCAGAGGGATGGCTGAAACTTTACCAATCCTAAAAATAAAACAAAAGAAGGAAAAACAAAGGATTGTAAAAAAATGCAAGCTCATTCTTAAACCACAGAGAGATTATAATGGCATGAAATACAATATAACAGCATGGTATCTGGATCTATCCCTTTCCACTCTACGACTGTATTTGCTGGGACGGGACTCAGTCACGAACATCCCGACTTGAGGCACAGCCAACCGCGGGAACCCCCGGGGACAGGCCAGCCAGGCCCCAGCGCCCGTGGGGCTGCAGGCCGGGCACCCCCACAGCTCGGCAGGCCTCCATCAGCTGCACCCCAGCGAGAGCGCTCCGGCTCTGAGCCCAGCCGCGGGCCCACCGCCCCTCACCTTCCTCATCCTCCGCCTCGCCCGGCTCGGCCCAGGCGCGGCCCGCCGACCCCGGCTCGTCCTCCTCGGAGCCGGAGCCCTGGCTGAAGTCGATGCGCTGCGCCAGGCGCGCCAGGTTCTGGGACATGGAGAGCGGCTGGAGGTAGGTCTCGCTGCCATCCAGCCCCACCTCCTGCACCTGCTTCTCGCACGCCGACTCGATGCTGATGCGCACCGCCGGCACGCCCGCCATCTTGGAGAGACCTCCGACCGCCACTGCCGGCCCTGCGCGCCCCCCGCGCCGACTACGGGTGCCGGGCGGAGGCGGGGTGCGGAGGGGGCGGGGCCAGCGCCGGGCGGGCTCGGCTGTCTCCGGACGGCGCTCGGGAGCGGGCGGAGCCGGAGCGTGAGTGGCAGCCGCGCCTGAGGGGACGGGGCCGAAACGCAGAGGCCGCGGCGGGTGGGGCTGGGGGAGGGTTCGCTGTGCTTCGGCGGGTGGTCTCCAGGGCCCGTCAGCGCACACGGCCGCTTTTCCCCCCCTCAGGTCGCACGCAAACCTCAGCCGGGTTTACTACTGAGAGCTGCAGCGATTTGCTGTTATTCTTTGACCAGAAGCTGCTTTAATTCCCCGTTCTAAACATAAATTCACTTCTGGTTCCCCATCATCAGCTACAACCATGCAGGAGTGCACTCAAATAGCAAACAAACCCCACAATTAATCCTACTGCAATGAAATTACTGGTAAAATTCAGTCAAAACCATTTCAGTGACATGTACACTCAACTTCTCCTTTTAACAAAATGAAAAAGTCAGAAGTTTACTGCTCTCATATTTATTCTTGACTCAGATAAATGTACATAATTGAAAGTGGTATAAAAATCAGCATTTGTATTAAAAAAAAAATTAAATTGCTGTGCCTCCCGCCCAGCCTCCCCGTTTACCGTCCGCTCAGTCCCTCCCGACCAGGTGCGTCTCCTGGGGCCTGTCGATGCGGAAGAGCAGCTCTGCGGGCAGGAGGTACCCCAGGTACTGCACGCTCTCGGGGCTGGTGTCGTGGTGGTAGTGCCCTCCTTCCCCGTGCTGGCTGAAGCAGTGGGTGTGCTCCACACGCAGATCAAAGCCCTGTCACCAGAGAAAGGCCTGTCAACACCCACTCACCAGAACAGTGAAAGTGCTGAGACAGTCTCCGCTTTATACCGCCTATTTCCATGCATCTCTCCAACTGTTAGGTGGTGAAAACTTGCAAGATGCTTGTGAAACTAATAAGACAAAAAATGAGGAGCGGTACAAGACCTTACCATAGGACATCAAAGAGAAAAGAATTTTAAAACCCTAACAGCCCCCAACTTTTGGTGTCAATCTCCTAGAGTTTTCCTTTTTCCTTCCTTCCTTCCTTCCTCCTTTCCATTGGGATTAAATAAAGCAGTCACACCAAGGAACCCTTACTGGAAACCAGAACTCCTTTGTATTGAATGCCACAGCCCATGTGATAAAGGGACAATCTCTACTCCAATTCTGAGAGCCAGCTTAAATGAAAATGGGAAGAACAGAGAATAAAATAACAACTATCATACCAAACTGTGAGATGACCCCCACCAGTTTTAAATACCATAAAACCATAGAATGGTTTGGATTGGAAGCGACCTTACAGATCATCTAGTTCCAACCCCCCTCCCATGGGCAGGGACACCTCCCACTAGCCCAGGTTGCTCAAAGCCTCATCCAGCCTGACCTTGAACACCTCCAGGGATGGGGCATCCACAGCTTCTCCAGGCAACCTGTTACAGTGCGTCATCACCCTCAGCCTAAAATTTTTTTTCCTTATGTCCAATCTATATCTACCCTGTTTCAGTTTAAAGCCCTTGCCCATTCTCCTGTCACTACAGGCCCTGGTAAAAAGTCTTTCTTCATCTTTCTTATAAGCTCCCTTTAAGTACTGAAAGGTTGCAAAAAGGTCTCCCCAGAGCCTTCTCTTCTCCAGGCTGAACCACCCCAATTCTCTCAGCCTATCTTCATAGGAGAGGCCCTTATGGCCCTTCTCTGGACCCACCCCAACCAGTCCATGAGTTTTTGGGACCCCAGAGTTGGATGCGCCCCTTCCTTGACCTTCTGGCCATGCTTCTTTTGATGGAGCCCAGGATACAATTGGTTTTCTGGGCTGCAAGAGGATACTAATGAGTAATGCTATGGCATTTGAATGCCATCTTCTACTGTTGTCTCTGTAGTGACACTCAAACTTTTCCAAAACCATAGGCTTGGCTGAGTGCTGTTGAGCTTGCAGTGGATACAGACAGGAGTAACCCAGCCGCATCCACTACGCCAGTTGCATTGGTTCTGAATGGAGCAGCTGTTGATGGCTGTCTCCAAAGTACTCATCAGTTGATTCTGTGAAGATGCACACAATTTAGCCTTAGGACAAAGGCTGCTACATGAAGACATAATAAAGTCACAACATTGAACATATTCAAGCCTACAGCATGTCCCATTTAACTCTGGAAAAAAATATTTTTATTATTACTTATGACTGCATTGTTACTTATAAAATAGTAATTTTCATGGCTGGTTTCCTGGTTACTTTTAAATAAATAGTCTTCCTAACAAGGAACATTTTAATGGCTTTTGTAACCAGATTGGTTTTTATCCTGAATTGTTTGCTGTTGAATTTAGTGCTTTACTTTGATGCTAGATAACCTTCTAGCATGAGGCTTTGCAGACTTTAATTTTCATTGTAAACTGTGAGACACATGCTTCACATATTTTGACACAGCACCAGCAGAAACAGTTCTTATGAAAGTGAACTACATGACCACATGGCTGAACAAGCTTCCATGCTCTTGACATTTCTCCTGGTGTGGCCAGCCGTGAATGCAAACTATGCTGCCGGGTTTGGGATGCAAACAGTTGCACAGTTGCAACTGGAACTGAACCATGAAGTTCAACCCACTATAAACAGCCACTAGGTTTCAAAACAGATTGACCTAGCCTCAATTCAAAACAGTGACAGAAATGAGAAGCTTCTATTTCATTACACTGCCTCTGGAAGAGTTTAACACAATGTATACACACTCCTGTTCTTAAAAGGAAAATCACATCCAAGACAAAATTCATTACAAGTCTCAGTTTACACTTAGAAATCAGAAAGAGACTCACTGGATCTCTGGAAACTATTACTGGCTGACAAATCAGTGGAGCCTTCATTTCAAAGAATTTCAGCCAGTTATTCACATCCTCATCGGTATTCAGAGGACAGGCAGAAAATTCTGGAGGCTACAGCAAAAGTTAAAGCTTTATTAGTAAAAGGAAGATACTTTTTTTCTAGCAACTTTCTTTCACTTTTCCCCTCCCCACTGTTCTGTTTGAATTCCTTTTTGCCTAAAAGAAGCTCACCAGTGCCCATTACTGTGGTCCTGGCAGAAACACAAGTGAACAGAATATTCATTGTACAGGTAGTGGGAGAACTACTGAAGTGAGGATTCTCTTCCTGGTATACTTCAGAAGCTCAGTTATTTTTAAAGTCTATTGCTTCTTGTAAATATCATCTCACTTCATGCATTTCACTTCAATTCACTTTACAGTCTTTCTACAGTTCTTTAGCTGCCCACGGATTTCAAAAGAAAAGAGGATGGTACTAAGGCCAAGTAATACAGCAGCACTAGTTGTATAATATCAGTTTTGTTATGTCAGCTCCTTACTTTAAAACACTGCTTATCCTAACAATTTATGCATACATTTAAAAATACAGAACAAAGTCAAGGCACTAAGATGCTACACCCTGATTTATACTTGCGTTTTCAGAAAGATGAAGAAAATTATATGAATTGAGAACAACTTACCATTATGTGAATCTTTGCTTTCCCTTTTTGAATTATAAATGTACCGCCCATCCCAACCGGCTTTTCTCCATAGTGTTTCTCTAAAATTTGTCTCAGACAAGACACAAAGTTAAGTTCCCCAGTTCTTCCATTGGCTTTCACTTCAAGGACCTGGAGAATAAAGTTAATTTGACACTGCTGTCTCCTGCTGCAACAGTCTGCAAAGGTTTGTGAAAGCTGCTATGAAATTCCCCCAAGCTTATAACCCAAGATTACTTTTTGAAAATGTGAGTTTCCCTGCAAGTGCTGCTCCACTTGCATCCTTCCAGAACCTGACCAACTCTCCTGATTTTCTGTTCAACGCTAGCTTTGAAGATGAAGGGTCCTGGCCAGCAAGTCATCTACTCGCACATGAGAAAATGATGTAAGCAACCCCTTTCTGTCCACCAGCTGGCTTCCACTCTGTTACAAAGAAACTCTTGGAGACAGAGAAGACCGCTCAGTTTCCATACAGTTGTCAGGTTTTTGACTGCTCTGACACCACTGCTTTGTGCTAGCTGTATTGGGGGAAGCACTTCTACATAAACTAGACAAGTGCCCAGAGCCAGTTTACACAAGTACATAGTACAACCATTACATTAAATCACTGCTAGTTTGGACTGAATTTGGATAGATAATTTATAATGGTTTTAGTCAACTAATACTCACCCCTCAAAAATTCAATTGTCTCTCTACCTCCACTAATTCTTCCCCTCATTTAACACCATCATTTCCTTATGTTTGGATATTTCTTTAATGGAATTACTACTTTACTATTATCACAGTAAACTGATAGGAGAACATTCAGCCACAAAGCTCTACAAGCAGTCACCTTTGATCCAAGTACATACCTTACCAGGTTGGCCCTCGCTGGCATAAAGGTTGGCCAACAGCCCAAACTCACAGTCAGTATATTTACTGCTGTACTTCTCAAGCAGGCACCCTTTGTCTGCAGGATTTATCTGAGCAATGTAGCTCCCATTTACAGCAGGCTTTTTTTCACTCTTAGTTTGAACAATAGGGATAAGCTGAGAATAGGAACATGTAACAATAGTCAAGTAAGTCAATAAGAACAGGTAAGAGTCAGTCAAATGATAAGAACTCACATAAATCCAATTTAAGCTTTGGACCATGATCCCAAGAAATAAGCCCCTTTGTAACACAGCTCTGTCTCTCAGGATGAGGTCTGTACTAGTAAGAAAAATGCACTAATATTGCAATGTAATTGAAAACTCCAGAAAAGTTTTACTTTTTCTGGACAGTTAAATTTAATGTTACTTGAAGATGAATGTTAGTGTTAAAAAAAAAAAAAAAAAGAGAAAAAAAAAATGAGGTCTGAAGCCTGCATGCAAGTGCTGTAATTCTGTATAATACTTTCTCAGTGTACAGTAACAACCACTACTATAGTGGCCCAAATTTAATGCTGAGATGGACTATCTCATCTGCCAATAAATGCATCAAAAGGAGATGGCAAGACCAGAGGTTTCTGCTTAAAAAAACTCAGACTAACCAAAACCTTCCCAGTCAGTTTTTGTCTTCTGCCACTCCTGCAGGTGATCATTTTGTACGTGGCATCTTTAAAATTTACAATAGTAAAACAAGCCATCCAAGAGGGCAACAGACAGGGAGTATTTCAAAGGCATTTACCAGTAACTTTGACAGGCATTTCTAAATCTTGTTATTAAAACCTCTGGTCAGCTCTTTGTCAATCAGTTTCAAAAAATCACGTTTCTTGCACACTTCAAAACAATCACATGCTTCCTGGAGAAATACAAGTTAAAAATTAATCTTTATTATCTCAACACTATGCACCTCACTGAATGACCCTCATCTGAATTCCTTCTAAAGTGCTTTTGGCATGATTGGTATTTACTAAATGTTTTGTTGTAAATGGGAAATAGCCAGCACGATAGTGCTCTACTATGATATTTCCATGAATTCATTGAGAACCATCACGCTTATTTACTGACCTCAGCATTTACGCCAAGAATCTTAGATGAAGCAGCTCCCGCTCCAAGAATGAAAGCTCCAGGCAATTCTATGTCTTTTGCAACTGTATTTAGATCGTAAACCTGCAAAAGAGAAACAATCCTTTGATTTTGGTTTGGTGCTCTGATTCGGAATTGTCATTCTGTCCACTCTAACCTCTGGATGCATTTAATTCAGAATTCCCTCATTAGTATTTTGGATAATTAGGTTGAACACAGTTTCTGAACAACACAACATTTGTTAGTAACAAACTGGGTACATGTCCATTTGTTTCCTGAAAGGTAGTCTGCCTGCCTTTTACCCAAAAACTGAATTATTGTTCTTATTGAAGTTTATATTTGTGTGAAATAAAAAATGGAAGGGAATATCGAGACAGATAGGGTGAGGTGTCAGAAAGGAGGCATGAGATTCTTGGAAAAGGACAGTAATGTGAATCCAGTGTTGGCCTGAAAATGGTTCTTACAAAGAAGCGTGGCTTGAAATCACAAGCATGCAGCAAGCCATAAATAAACCTGAAGACGAGCCCCTTGTTTAGTAGTTCCTTCCATGGCTGCTGTCACAGATGGTATGTTTCCAAATCTATCTTGTAATTGAGGGCAGAAGAAGATGAACCATCAACCATGATACGCTATTTTTGCTACGTGTAAAATTTCCTCACATAGTCTATGTTCAACACATGTCAAAATCAATCTCGTAAAACACTGAAAAGTAAGTGTCTTTCACAAGTGGAATCTTATATTATCTGTTAGTTCTCAGTTTTGTTTATATTTCAACAAGATATTGCTCTTCTTTTGACAAATGTATTAAACCCCACAGCTGCAGGAAAAACTCACTTTTTCTTTCTGTACAACAGGTATGAGGTAAGGAACACCTCCCACATCTGCTATTCTAGGCTTTCCACAGATTCCTGGAAGAATACAGCCAGTTAGCTTGGTAAATATTTTTTTCCTAATAATCTTAAAAGAGCATGCAGTCTAACACACCAAAGAATTGGCTCCTCGAACCTCTGTAACCCTTTGAGAACAGTGTCCCTAGCATGCTTAGATGAAGTGTTACACTACTAAGAAATGCATGGACAATAAGCCCTAAAATGATTCACAGTGGGATTTAATACTAGGCAATCTGTTGTAAAATTGACATTCCCTAATCACAAAAAAAAATATTACAAGGTGCAACAACTACCCTTTGCCAGTTCTCCAGTAAGATGCCCTCACCACACAGTGGAAACACCCACTGGGGCTCCACTTGCAAAATTTCAGCACATCTGGATGCCCAAGTCTCGGGACAATTAATCCCCACTTATTTGGACATATATTTTAAGAAGGTGTTTCTTTCACTCCATTGATGACAGAAGGAACTCAGATGGTACCACATATGACATGTCTGTCTTCCAGACAGTTAATGTCAAAGACGATGAATCCCACGCAGGATAAGACAGTTTCACTTCACTGACATACATTAATGACAGGAATTTACAAATGAATGGAAGTGCAACTCCTTAGGTTCAGATAGTGACTGGCATGGATCTAAAAAATTCCTCCATCTTCCAGATAACTTAATCTCAAAACCTTTCCAGTACACTAAATAAAGCTTATGAAATAAGTGAGTATTGCAATCATAGGTTAAGAAAAAAAATTATGAAAAATACACTTGTTCATACACCAAATAGGAAGCAAATCCATAAATAAAATGTAGCTCTCCTCTCATGCACATTCTTTACCTGAAAAACATTTTAAGCTCTCCCAACATCTTTAGAAGACCAAAACCAAGCTGGATCAAGTAGAAAAAGCCGAAGAAGTCTTAGCGGAAGGCAGGAATGCTAGGTTACCTTTAGCAGGAAAGTTGAAGGGTTCCTGTGACAGATCAGGACAGTCTACAACTGAGACTTGAGCATCAGCAAAATTTTCTTTAAGCCCTTTCTGCAAAACTATAATAAAGAATAATGACAAAATCATTGACAATGAAAAATTACAAAGAGTTTTACAAGTTACTAACACCAATAAATATACCTGTTGAGGCTTTATTTCAGCAAGATACATTGAAGAACTTATGCTTACCCTAAGCAACTCAACTGATTTAAATGTTACTGCCTGTAGGCACTTGTTTCCTGAGTCAGAGCTTCAGAGAAGAGCAAAAGCTTGTTCAGATAATTGTTAGCTACCATATTAATTCATTTTAAGAATTTTAAAAAGCTTTTAACTGAAATACAATAACTGACTGCTCCTAGCAGCACTAGGAAAAGCACAATGTGAAATAACATGTGTAAACTTAAATTCAGCAGTGGTTTTGCTTCACAAGAGTGGACAATTACAGTCATGGTTAAATACCACGTGACAGCAAAGGAGGAAGGAAGTTTTAGCTGAAGTGAAAATCAGTTCTTTAAATATATTAACTAGACTGCTTGAAATATCTTGATTATAATCTCAAACTGTCTCTGCTGTCTGGAAGCTTGTGCTGTCAGAGGATATTGCCTGTCATGTTTACGTTCATGTGGAGATTTTCTGGCAAGTGCCACTGATATTGAATGGTGCTGATGGTAACGAACAGCCCCAAACCTAAACTTTGGGGGTTGCTTCATATCAATGTTTTTAGGCTCAAACCTGCAAAGTCACTCAACTGGCTTAGACAAGTGTTTGAAAACAACTTCCAAACCTTAATTAAGTGTGGGCTTGCCTTCACACACACTGCTTCAAATACTGCATTAAAAGGTCGGAGTTCTTTCATGCCTGGGGGTCTTCTTTGACAGATGTCTCAAACTAAGCAACAGAAAATCCAGTCTGTGTTCTCAAATCAGGCAGTTCGTTATTACTCAGACTTCCCTGTGTCTTTGTTTCCTCCAATCAGGATTTCAGTGGTACCTTACTTCTCAGGAGCAGATTTACCAAGCTGTTGACTATAGGGGTCAGTAAAAGGTACTTGGTAGGTTTCTAAATACATCTCAGTACCTTCTGGTAAGTGGAAAAGGACAATAAAAGGGTACTTCCCAAATTATACTCAAGAGCTGAACAGCAACAAAATTAACAACTTACAGGAGGATCTCAGGACAGATGGGGTGAAAAAAAGAGGAAAGTTGTTAATTGTGACTGACTTTTTCTGCTACTGTTTTAAGCTGTTCTACTGCAAATTAATGCTTTTCTCTGCAGAGCCCACAGGTCTATAGCAGCCCTGGCCTATTGTCCCAGCCTTACAGCGACTGGGTGAGAAAGGCACTGAGAACCACCTGGGGTGCTCCTGGGGCCACACTTCCTCAAAGCACAGAAATGTCAAACTGACACACGCTTGGGAGAGTGGCAGACTGAACCAGAAGACCTCTCTGAAAGAAAAAACCTTTAGTACCTCTACTGCAGGAGACAGACTGACATAAGGAATAATGCTGTACTACTAGGGCAAGGAAAGAAGCTCATGAGCAGGTGGTTGCGCCAAGTCACCTCCAGAGGTCCCTTCCAACCTCAACCATTCTGTTATTCTGAGCACATTTTGCAAAGACTTTGTAAAGAAACAAACTAAATGAACTGTTTTCCTGCAGCCTGGTTCCAAGGCAATCACCAAAAAAAGAGCCAGCTAGGTTCAAGCAAGAGGAGCTGCATGCTATACTGCATCTTGTCAGCTGTGTTTTGAGTAGTCCTGAAAAGGAAAGAAATACTGGAGGGTAGAGAGATGATCCCATATGTGTAAATAGGTTTGGTCTGTAATTGTAGAACTTTTACAACCCATGCACAAATTTGTAAATGCAGCAGGCAGTTTCAAAGGGCTTGAGAGCCTGTTTGTGTGCTTAAATATCATTGGGTTTTAAGGGAGGAGTCATTCATTCATTGTTTGCTTTAAGGAAATAATAGCATATAGAAAAACAGAGCTTTTCTTTACATCTCAGTGTGCTAAGAGCAGGAACATTCTGCATGCACTAGCTGTAGAAAGGTTTTGATAAAGAGTTTTGAGATAAGTTTGAAGAGTACATTATAAGTTTGTAAAAAGTTACATGTTGCATGACTTACCCCCAGCAAGCTCCTCCAGACTTGGAACATGAAAAGCAAACTTTTCGACTTTGGCCATTTCCTAATTGGTGCTGATTTCTTCAGGTAAGAAATTACAATCGACCACACTGTAGGAGCAACTGATCTGTCAACAAGGATATTAGTTTAATGATTAAAAAAGGCTGTTTTCAATATGCTACTTATTTTTCAGTTTCACTCAAGAATACATAGACAACAGTAGAATTGTAGTTCTGCCATCAAAGGAAAGACTAACAGCTTCAATATTAATGTTAATTTTCTTGTGCGCTTTGGAAGATGTGTCTGTCAGCTGAGAGCATTACATATGCTAGTCCTCAAGCTTACAACTGGCTGTAGGCAAAAACTGAAGCCAGTTCAAGAGACTGGTCAGGAGATTTATCTGTCCTTTGTAAGCCTGGAGTCATAATTAGTGTTTGAAAGAAAACTGGGCTTTTCTAAGGACATTAGATGACTCCTCAGGTCCTTCCTATGTTAATGTTTACTTTTCCAGCATTGGCGATGGTGGACTTTCAACCTCAGCTGTGACAGTCTCCAATTGATTCTGGGCATGTGTTTCTCCTTCCAGAGGGGAACAGCCTAGCAGCAAAATAGAAAACAGCAGCAGCAAGTTTTGCAGTATCAGGCTCTGTACAAGTACAAGTTTTGTTTGAACATAAGCTTAAGAACCCCTTTACAAATGAACTGTATTTTGGTCAGCCTTCTAACAGCAAAGTCAGCTACTAGGGCAAACCTAGGCAGGTGAGAGATGAGTCAGGGTGGGTGGAAAAAAGAAATATGAGGGAAAAATTGAAGACGGAAGATAAATTTAGCAGTGACACCAAGAAGAGGAAAAACATCTACAGATGTGTCTGCAGAGATTGTATGCCTGAACTGGGGCAACCCGAGGAGATTCCATACGTGGCAGAAAGGCTGCGGGGACAGCAGAGGCATCTGCTTGAGCAGTTGGGATTTGGGGAAGGGGGGATCGGGCAGGGAAAGGGCAGGCGGGCAAGGCGAGACCGGGAGTGCACCCAGCCAGGCAAAGGCAGCGAAGAGCGCTGGAGCAAGGCTACACTCGAGCGGACATTGCACTTGGCAGGGCTGCGAGAAGAAAGAAAGGATTTATTCAGGCTGGAGCCACCAGATCGGGGGAGGCTGGGCAGCAGAAGGAAGCAGAGGCAAGCAGAGGCAGGGAAGCAGAGGCAGGGAAGCAGAGGCAAGCAGAGGAAGGGCAGCAGTAACAAGACCGACCGGTGCCAACAAGCCGCTCCTCAGTCTCACACCGAGCGGGAACCGCGCCCTGAGGGGGAGCCCGGACCCTCCGGCTGAGGCGGGGAGCGGCTAGAGGGGCAGAACTGCCCCGCGCTGCCCGAGCTTGCAAAATAGGATCCCCGTCCCACACCCGGCCGCTGTTAGCGCCGGCCCGCACGTACCTGCCCCACCGATCCGGGCTGCCCGGCGCCACTGCCCGCCCCTGCCGCGGGCCGGCCCATGGGACCGCCCGCCCTGCCACCCCCAACATGGCGGCGCGGGACCGCGGCCTGTCCCTCCCTCTCTCCCTCCCTCCTTCCCTCCCATCAGCTCGCGGGCCTCTCGCGAGAGCCCGGCGCTATTTAAGCTCCCAGGCGGCCATTTCGCGCCCTTTGTGGCCGGGTGAGTGAGGGCTGCTAGAGGCGGGTGGGCGACTGCTCAGCATCCGCCGCCATCCGTGGTGCTGAGGCGGTGGGAGCGGGGGGCTCAGGCGAGGGGGGAAGAGTCGTGGCGGTATCGAGTCGTGCCCGCTCGCAGAGAGCCGGTCTGCGGGGAAGGGCGTGGGGCGGGCTGGCGGCCCGGCCTGCTCCGGCGGGGGCTGTCCTTGGGAGCGGGCTGTGTGTCGGCCTTTGGTGAGGCTCTGCTTGGGAATGGTGCTTGTGGGGTGTTGCCGATCTGTGGTAACGTGCTGGGTGCCCACGTACAAAATGTCCGCCGGGCCCAGCGCGCTGCTCGCCGGCTGAGGGGGGCGAGCGGTGTGTCCAGGGCCTTTCAATCTGAGGAGGATGTTGGGGAAGTAATTGATGCTGCTTTCGGGAGGAAAGAAGTTTGTGGGAAATAATCAGCTAGTGACATGTTGGCTGCTTTTCTTTCGTAGGAGATCTGTCTGGCGGGCCGGCTGTTAGGAATCGAGCCGCAGGAGAGGCGGTGAATGAGGCAGCGAATGATGCTGAGCTGCAGACTGTAAGTACCAGCCGCAGCCTGTGCCGTGAAGGGTGCTGTTGTTACATGTGTTGGGTTAGGATTTGGCATTGGCTGTTCTGTGTCTGGGGATTGTGTTTGTCAGGCCTTGGGGGAACCGATGTTACTGGTGTATCTGCAGTGCAGCCAGGGTGTGGGTGCAGGTTGCTGTCACAAAACACGATTCCTCACAGCAAAGGGCAGATTGGGCCCCTGTGCTGCTGTTTTAAGTGTACTAGGATAAGTTTAAGGTCTAGCGTACTTCTAAGCCTGCATTGCAGGTTTGGAATGGAATGTTGCCTCTTTGTTCCGAAAACAACTTGAAGGTAGCTGTATAGGTTAGAGAGGAAATGGAGCTTAGTATTGTGAGCAGTCATGGCTATGTTCTGTAGCCATTTGTTCTGGCCTGCTATTCTTATTCTTTACTGCTAGTCTATATACATTTACTGTATTTTTAGACTTCTCAATTTGCTGTTGCATACTTTTGACTTCCCGTGCTTTTGGGAAGCCTTCCTGAACCCATGCAGTAATCTGTCCTCTGAAACATGAAAGTTACCAAGACAATAGCAGGTTATCTGAGGACATTACATGAGTTCTGCTGTAGTGTCTTCAGATGCTAAATTGTGTGTAAGTACATTTGAAGTATCAATAGGTGTGGTGATGGATTTGTGAAACTTTAAAAAGTCCAGTAATATTACAAAAATACACATAGACAGGGCTAGTAAATGACTACTGAGCAGGTAAAATAAATAACTTAAGGCTATTCTATGGGAAGGACAGGCTGCTGTGTGTTTCAGTCCCTTTTGCATAGACTTGGGCAGCTGAAGGGGTGGACTGGGTTGTCTTGCAGATTCAACTGAAGATTAACATTTTGTTTGTGGGGCTAGTCTCTGTGTGGATTGATAATCCATGAACAAAGGGTTGGTAGGTTGTTAGAGCAGGAGGCTTTATCATGTAGTTAGCAAAAGAGCAGAGGGAAGATGGTGGAGTATTTGTGTGTGACTTAAAACTGATATTCTTACAAGTAGAAGAAGCTGTTGGCTATGTGTATGCGTGCTTATACAAGGGAAAACTTACTCCTAAATACGGAGAGGATTAAAATGTTTTAATCCTCTCCGTATTTAGGAGTAAGTTCTTAATCTACAAGTTTCTGACCAGTCTGATGCAGTTCTGAAGTTGGCCTTGCTTTGAGCAGGAATTGGACCAAAAGAGCTGCAGAAATCCCCTCTGACCTAAGTTGTGCTATGGATGTCTTCAGATAAATGGCTGCAACTTAACTGTTACTCTGAAGGCTTATACATTTGCTTGTGGTTCATAGAAAAATATTTGAAGTTTACTGAAGGCTATTCTTGTAAGTTTACCCTGTTATGTGGAGTGGTGGAATGCTTGTTACCTGATGAACCTAGAATTTTCTTCAGTTTCTTGAATTCTCATGGGTTTTAGGGCAAACTGAAGCATGACTGATACAGATGAATCCCAGGCTTCTGGCTCTGATTACCCTGATGCCCAAGAGCTAATATGCAGTCGGCAAAAAACCCCATATAAGATAGACTCGTGTGAAATACGAGCAGAGTGTTCACGTTCAAGGCAGAAGAATGCTGTTCCCGGGAAGTCTTCAGATGAGCTTAACGGTAGATGTAAATCGTCAGCTGCTTCAGCAGAGGTTGTACTGGACAGCAGTGATTCAGAAATGTGAGTTTTTTGTCTGTAATTGAGAATTTTCTATGTGAAGAACCTGTGCCATATAGTGCAAAAGTATTAGTTATTTTGAAAGTAAGTTTTTTTTTTTTCTTCTGCAGTGATCTACCTGCTGCTGGTGGCAGTGAGTACCATCCTACATGCTCCACTGCACCTTCAAAGCAAAACAGATCTCAGTCTTCAAGGCAACAGGATGAATCTGTTGCAGGAGTGTCAGACAATGAAAGCTCTTCAGATTCTTCTCTATCCCCTCAAAGTCCAGTGAAATCAACAGAAACTTCCAAAACGCAGAAATCAAAATTCAATTTGAAAGCCATTTTTGCCTATCACTTCAGGGGAAAGAAGTTTAAGGCTGCTGCGCACCGGAAATACAAACTTGGCTCAGGGAAGAAGAAGAAGAAGAGGAAGTATGTGAGCACGCAGATGCCTACGGGAAGGCCACCACTGACAGCCTCACCTCAAGAACAAAAGCGAAGGCTTTTAGACAGNATTCTATGGGAAGGACAGGCTGCTGTGTGTTTCAGTCCCTTTTGCATAGACTTGGGCAGCTGAAGGGGTGGACTGGGTTGTCTTGCAGATTCAACTGAAGATTAACATTTTGTTTGTGGGGCTAGTCTCTGTGTGGATTGATAATCCATGAACAAAGGGTTGGTAGGTTGTTAGAGCAGGAGGCTTTATCATGTAGTTAGCAAAAGAGCAGAGGGAAGATGGTGGAGTATTTGTGTGTGACTTAAAACTGATATTCTTACAAGTAGAAGAAGCTGTTGGCTATGTGTATGCGTGCTTATACAAGGGAAAACTTACTCCTAAATACGGAGAGGATTAAAATGTTTTAATCCTCTCCGTATTTAGGAGTAAGTTCTTAATCTACAAGTTTCTGACCAGTCTGATGCAGTTCTGAAGTTGGCCTTGCTTTGAGCAGGAATTGGACCAAAAGAGCTGCAGAAATCCCCTCTGACCTAAGTTGTGCTATGGATGTCTTCAGATAAATGGCTGCAACTTAACTGTTACTCTGAAGGCTTATACATTTGCTTGTGGTTCATAGAAAAATATTTAAAGTTTACTGAAGGCTATTCTTGTAAGTTTACCCTGTTATGTGGAGTGGTGGAATGCTTGTTACCTGATAAACCTAGAATTTTCTTCAGTTTCTTGAATTCTCATGGGTTTTAGGGCAAACTGAAGCATGACTGATACAGATGAATCCCAGGCTTCTGGCTCTGATTACCCTGATGCCCAAGAGCTAATATGCAGTCGGCAAAAAACCCCATATAAGATAGACTCGTGTGAAATACGAGCAGAGTGCTCACGTTCAAGGCAGAAGAATGCTGTTCCCGGGAAGTCTTCAGATGAGCTTAACGGTAGATGTAAATCGTCAGCTGCTTCAGCAGAGGTTGTACTGGACAGCAGTGATTCAGAAATGTGAGTTTTTTGTCTGTAATTGAGAATTTTCTATGTGAAGAACCTGTGCCATATAGTGCAAAAGTATTAGTTATTTTGAAAGTAAGTTTTTTTTTTTTCTTCTGCAGTGATCTACCTGCTGCTGGTGGCAGTGAGTACCATCCTACATGCTCCACTGCACCTTCAAAGCAAAACAGATCTCAGTCTTCAAGGCAACAGGATGAATCTGTTGCAGGAGTGTCAGACAATGAAAGCTCTTCAGATTCTTCTCTATCCCCTCAAAGTCCAGTGAAATCAACAGAAACTTCCAAAACGCAGAAATCAAAATTCAATTTGAAAGCCATTTTTGCCTATCACTTCAGGGGAAAGAAGTTTAAGGCTGCTGCGCACCGGAAATACAAACTTGGCTCAGGGAAGAAGAAGAAGAAGAGGAAGTATGTGAGCACGCAGATGCCTACGGGAAGGCCACCACTGACAGCCTCACCTCAAGAACAAAAGCGAAGGCTTTTAGACAGAGGTTTTCAATTCCCTTTTGTTGAAGAACATTATGGGAACAAAGATCTTCCCTTGAAGATGGTTCTTGCCTATGAGGTGAGTCCTCTGTTTTGTGGGATAAATGTTTTTTATTTTGTCAAAAAATAGTGAATTAAAATTTGCTGTGTTGTGCTTTTACCTGATGTGATGAAACGGTTTTTCCTTCTGTTAAAGAGGACATTTGATGTTGTCTGTTTAATACCTCCAAGACAAAAACTGTTAAAATACAGGAGTATTACAATTCAGTTCATAATATGAATGCTTTATTTATAGTAGTATTTTTAAGATCTCACCTGAAGTATTTTTTTCTTTAGCAAGCAGCTGCGAAGGGTTATTTCCAGTACATTGAAGTGCTTAAATATGAAGAACATCTTAAAAAAGCTTTAAAAGCCCTTCAGGCTAGTGAAGACTTAGAAAGAGAATGTATAGCAGTACGGAAGCACAAATATTTAGATGATGAAGGCCCCATTTCCCCTATTCAGGAGACGAAGTAAGTTCATAATTATATTTTTAGGTGGTATAAAACTTGCTTTTTTGCTCTTAAGTAAAATCTAAATTTATGTTTACACAGGTAGATGTATGACTCCCCACCCCCCAGCTCTTGGTCGCCTCCAGCCTGTTTGCTGGTGTGGGGAGAGCATCAGCACTGCTTTAGTCACAAATCTAAAACAGCACCATAGAGGCTGCTGTGGGTAAAGCTAACTCCATCTCAGCCAGTCTGCTACTGTTACAGTTGAGGAAGTTGGGAAGTGGTACAGTTGCTTGTAGTAGGGTGTGATTTTGTGACAGATTTGTGGGTGTATCAAGTTCAGTTCCTATCCTGTCCTTTTAACCTGTATCATCATTGTGTAATCTAAATGTGAATATGTGCTTGTGAAAGCATTGTTTATTTTGGAAACAAAGCACTCTGCCACTTGGGATTCTGTGCTTGTAAATGTGACTTGGAACTTCTTCTATAATTAGATTTTTCTTTTTTTTAAATTTGAAGAGTGGTCATTCTTTCAGGTGGTGATTTTTATTGTCTCATTAAAATTATGTGGTAGAAGTCTTGAAAAGAAGGTATTTCCTGAAATCGGTTCCTCTGTAGTTATCCAGAATAAAGAAGTGGAGTGTCCTATGGCAAAGCCTAAAGGATATTTTTTAACTTCCTTTTTACTTTAAGCATTGAAGTGTCATCTTAGGTTTTTCTTTATGGTCAAACAGTTAACTTACATGCAATAAAGGGATCTGTAAATCAGCAAGAATATTTACTGTTGTATATAGTCAGCACTTAAAACTAGAAAGCCTAGAAGACTGTAAAGGTACACAGCTGTCTTTCCACTACTGTTCACTTTAGTAATCACTTCCACTGCTAATTTGAGTTGAAATATTAGGGTGAGCCTGTAAAATTAGTAAGAATAATTAGTTTGCTGTCTTAGAAAAGAGCAGAAGAAACAAAGTTCTGTACAATAAATGCAAGCCAGCTCATCCATTCAGTTCTTTATATGAAATGAGTACTAGAAGACTTCCTGGGTTTTGGAACCAGTCCTCAATGTGCCAGTTGTTGAAACCCCAGTACTAGAATGATTTCATCTCTTTCTAGGGAGTCCTATCTTGAGAGAAACCTGTGGATGATAGTGGAATTGAATTTTATACTGGTGTCTCCTAGCAGTATGGTGATAATATTTCTCAGTTACAGTATCAGGAAGAAAGCTGTGTACTTTTGTTAGCTGAGGCCTATTCTCTTATTTTCTTGATTGTGTTCTGCTTGTTTTCTGGATGGTTTGGTTTCTAGTCTGTTCACTGTGTAACTGTAAGCATCTCAGTACTACTGTTCATGTCTGCTGTTAAATCTTTGTTCTGCTGCTAAGCACTGCTGTCCTGCCAGTATTGCTAGTTAGGATGTAATTCTGTCAGAAGCTATCCTTTGAGAACAACCTTATGTAGAAGTAGTATTATCTTTCACCTACAAGCTGTAGCACTTCCATACACATCAAGATAAACTGTTGCTGTGGTAGGAAAATAGTTTACACAATTGAGACACATTTTAGACTACTACAGAAGTACAGAGCTTGATTTGAATTTTTATATTTCAGTGATGATGACAGCTTGAATTCTGATAATCAAGAAGACCTTGATGCCAGAGTAGTGGTGAGTAAATATTCCTTGACTTAAACTCTCTAACCTTCTTTCTCTTCTGAGGTTGAAGAATTAGTAGATAATGTTTTGAGTACTTAATTCTTGAGCTTACATCCAGAGTTACCTGTGTGATATCTGTGAATTCTGATCTGTAATGCAGCAGGAAGTTGTTTTGGAGAGTCCACACTCTCCTCTTTGAAGTAATCTGTAGGAATTCTGGAGTTCTCTGAAGTTTTCAGACTTGTGAAATACTTCTCTTTCATTTTCTTAGGATAACAGCTCTTTCATTATAAGCAGCAAGATTCCCAGTAAGAAAAAATCAAAGTCAGAAATGAAACGTGCAAGATCAACTGAAGTGATTGAAATAGAGGAGGAGGAAGACTGTGCTGCTGAGAGCTCTGGCTGTCTGCAAGGTTCACATCAGTAAACAGAAAACTAACAAATGAGGTGGCAGTGGTCGCTCTTGGGATACCCTCCTTATGGCCTAGTTGGTTTATAACATTGGTCTGAAGTCAATGTTGAGCTATCAACCAAGCAGCCTAGTTGCATTTGGTTTAAGGTGAATATATTGTGCTTGTGTATGAGGGGGTTACAAAACAAGTATAATCTTTTTGCTAAGTTTTTTTAGAGTCCTCTGTGCTGTTCTGTATCAAGTGTATAATGTCCTTGATTAGTCTTGCTGAAATACTGCCTTCTGCAACTTCTGTGAACTGGTGGATCGTAGAGTTTATATGTAAAAATAGGAAAACATGTTCCAAATATTGTAACATAGCAGCAGCACGGTATAGAGAAGTGTATGGATTTGTATACTTGCATACATATGCTCAAGTAAAAGGGCAATTCGGATGCCTTTCTTTTATAGCTGAATTTTGAGTGGTACTTGAGGGATTATTTTTCTGTGCCTTAAGGAAATGCAGGTTGTACTTTGAAATACGTTGAGAGCTGAATAAGGGTTAAAGACACAATTGAAGCAAATTAAGTGGCAACAATGAAAATGCTTAAGTGGTTAGTCAACTTAGACAAAAGTCTATTGCAAAATATGGTTAAAGCATTTACATGATGATAAAATCAATTTATATGATTGAGGTTTCACACCAAATAACTTTTCAGAAAACTAATTTTCTGCTCCTGAATCTAATACATCAATCTGAAGTTATAAGCTATATTAAAAAAATAACTGTAGCAGCATAGTGAATCTTGGATTAAAAGATTCTTTTTTCTGTCTTGCCCTCCTCTGTCCAGAATGGGTTCTCATGTGAACATGACTGAATAGAAGATGAAAGCTCTTTAATGACAGTACTTAACAAGTATTGTCCCAGTTGCAAATATCTTTCTCAGAGGTGTTTTAGACTGTTAGGAACATGACTAATGAATGTTTAGAAATGGTCTGAATACAGCTAAGTCCTAGAAGACAAGGCTGTTTTGATAGCAGTAGAAATAGAAAAATATTTCAAAAGTTTGCTTGTGAATCAACAAGATTTTAAAACCAAAGGGTGATGTGCCCCACTGAAATACTCTTAATAACCAAATCGCTGTCAGTAAAAAACTAACTTTTCAGCAGGTAAAAGTAGTCTGTGCTGAACAGGGGTGTTGTCAGAAGAAGACTTAATATCTACTGGTTTAATTTGCTTCAAAAGATAGTTGACAGTTTAAGGAGATTTACAGTAGGTCCTCAGTATAATGAAAGCAGGTCACATTCCATTCCTTATGCTTAAATTAAGGTCCCAAATCTTTGTAAAGGAAACTTAGGCTTTCCCACTGGCAACTTAGTAGCCCTAGGGAGTAAGACTGCAAAGATTACTCTTGAGTAGATGAAGATTACATTTAATATTGGTCCGAAATTAATATCTAAATGTAACTCTTTCAGGCATCTACCTGAGAAATACTTTGTGGCTTGAAAGACTCATCCTGGATCTAGGAGTGGGGTTCCTGCTTGGTAAGGCATGGTGAGGTGATGTGTAGAGTCCTGCTCATTCTGCAGTTCATGTGATGAATTTTTCTGTTCAACTGCTGAGTGACTCAGAAATGAACTAAATTTCAATTCTGATTAGAACTGGATAAATACACATGAAAATCAACGCTTATTACAGCTGCTAAATTGATTGCGGAAACTGGCTTTTGGCTTTTAGAATCTTCAGCTGTTTGTCTGTGTCTGATAGTTCTTATCACTTTGCTATTTTTTCTTCTAGCTTCTGTTGCCTTTGGAAGGTGAAACACTGCTCAGATTTCTTGATGTGCAAGGTAGGCTGTTACTTGGTTTGCTCTTCCTGGTTTTTTCAGGTAGCTTTTTTGCTTTGCTTCACAAAATGTTTTGGGAAAATAGTATTTCGTAGTTCAAGTATGAGTAGGTGATGGTGTTTCATAGCTGTGGAACTTCTGTGTGAAGCTTTCAAGGTATTGAGTTTAGTGCAACATCTTTGATCAGTCTGAGTGAGATGAGAGCTTGTATGGAGCCTCTGCTTTAATGAAAACTAAAACTTTCAAGTTTTTGAATACCTCTATATTAAATGCAGGTTTTGTTAGAAGTTTTTTATAGAAATACTTTGTTTTTACCTGATGTTGAATGCTGCAGGGTAGCTTAATCTTAGTCTGATTGGCTTGGACACTCCCTGGGACCTCCACTGAAGATACTGGAGAGCTACTGCACAGTCTGGTGGTGCCCCACCAGCACTGTCTGTACTGGCCTGTATCATACAGCTGCAGCTTCTGATGGCTTCCCTGTGGTAAAATTTNTGCCATGTAAGATTACTGGATAGGAAAACACCCTTAACATGGGAAGCCCTGAGCTAAAGCTGGGCAACTAGTAAAACTTCACAAGAACATACTTAAGAGGATAGGATCAAGGCACCTTCTTTGGCCATTGCTGCAGTTACTGTAGTGTACTAGAAAACATGTTTCGCACAGTGTAACTTGCTGCTATGTCAGCATATCTGATACAGAACTCCTTCCCGCGTTTACCATAGTCCAAACTATACCTATGTCTAAAAATAGAAAACAGTAGTGCAAGGTAACAGTTATTTAATTGTAAGTATATAGTAGACTGAGAAATAACTTGATTTTTGTGTGCTATTCAAATACTGTTTCAAAAACAGTGGAAAAAATGAGAGTTGATGCAGTCAGTCTGTTCCAGCACGTGTTCAGTTTTTGTCTGTTGCTGTAGACAAAAACCTGGAACCTAGTGCTTAGAAAAAACCCTTCTTTTGCAACCCACAGCTGATGAATGTATTAGTTGTGTTACTTATATGAAGGGACAACATTTGCATGTATTCAAACAGCAGTTCATTCAAATACTGATGAATCTAGGACGTGATTTCATGTTCCTGATCTGCAGAAGTGTAGTTCAGTTACATAGGTGTCTTTTCAGGCTTTGCAGATGAATACAGCAGCGCTGCAGCAGTGAGCAGCTGTAACTTTTTTGATGTGGTTGAATTCTTACGGGTGTTTGGCCTTTTGATGTACAGATCTGTTACTTCAGTGGACTTCTGTGGAATGTGTTAGCAAAAGAGGTGAACTTTGCTTTTCTTCTGAACTTCAGCATGACAGTATTGATTTCTTCACACAAGTATTGTTTCCACAGCAAGTAATCAGACTGATTTTTGCACTGTAGGGTNAGTGTCACAAAAGCTCAAGTCTTGGCTTTTTGGTTGCCTTTTTACAAAGAAGCAATATTTTACTTTCAAACACAAGTCCAAGTACCAGATGGCAGCTAGTGACATGTTTGTTTTTATATGTCTAGGCTTCAAAACCAGAAGCTATTCCGCAGACACTGTGAAGGGTTAATCGTTATGCCTCGTTATTCAGCAAATAGACACTACTCACTGTGTGTCTGAATTGAAAAACGTGGCTAGAGGAGTAACAGGTTCTGCTTTCCTCACTGTAAAGTTAATTGCAGTGCTGACAATGAGACCTGTAACAGGTTCACTTCGTGGAAAAATTTGGCAAAGGTGGTTCAAAATGCAGCTACTGTAAAATCCCAAGGACTAGCTTGTTTTGATATTTATGAATTCTGCATCCTAGCTACTAAAGGAAGTAGAATTGGCAGGTAGAGACATACAGTGCTGTGTTCTTGTAGATGGTTTATTATTAGAGCATATTTGTAAGGTGTCTTACAAGGGTATATCACGTGTAAAATGATACGTTATACGTGTGGTCTTCACATCACAGTACCAGCTGAGTGTTGGGTAACTCCCTTAGTTGTACATTCTGTGCCATAGCGCTCCAGTTTCTTGAATTGTAGATAGATTTTGTTGGTAGTTGTGTGATAGACTGGACCATGCCTCTGATTTCAAAATAAATGCTTTGTTTTTGGCATTAGCATTCAGACAGCATAACTGGACTACAGTCTGTCTGCTTCATATTGAGTATAAAAGTATGTGAGTCTTACAAAAATTGTTAAAATGCTGAAGAAATTTGGAAATATTACTCATCTGCAATAATTTATTTCTTTTTAGGAAGCCCGCCTGATAGTCCAGTCTCAACTAGTGTCTTGGTAAGTTAGTATGGCAGATTGTTTTTTCACCATTACCTGTTGCAGGTCAGCTCTCTTCCCTCAACTTGCTGAGCTGGTTATATTGCTGTTTTTCTGACTGAGAATATGCAGTGTTGCTTTAGAAAATGTAAAAGCTTATCTTCCTCCGAACTGGAGAAATGCTGTGGGAAAAATTGTTGTGATGATTGGCAAAATGTTCAACTGCTCTGAAGAGAGTGAGTGAGAATAGCCTTTCTGAACAAATCTATTATGTGAATGTCCTTTTCA
>VZTO01008512.1:0-65569 GCA_013400615.1 Syrrhaptes paradoxus
GGGGGGGGGGCTTGTTTGCCCTCTAACATTTCTCACTGCATAGCAAATGCCATCTTTTCCCGGGAGATGGTTCATGCCATCTGATTTCTTGTGAGAATCACTCCAGCTACATAGAAGGAGAACTGCCTTGAGCAGTTTGGAAGGCAGTTCAATCAGGCAGCAGAAACATCGGTCTCTAAACTTCTCTGGAGTGTAATTCAGGACCAGCTGTGCTTAGTCCAGTAGCAGCGCATGGATTTTTGTGTTAAAAGTCAGCTGAAAACCTTATTCTGTTGTACAATAAGGCATGTAAACAATGAGAAACAACAAAATATTTGTTCTTGATTTCTCCTTTTTCAAGATGACTGCTTGCATAAAAAACCCCAACAACTATGGATGCCAGATGATTGTGCAATCCCCAATTACCCCAGTCCATTTGCGTTTTTAAGCAGTTCATTGCAGTTTCTGGTAGACCTGGTGGTAGACTCCTGGTGTACAGCAGGCCCGGTTTGCTTTAGCTCACACAGGTGAAGTTGCTGCAAGTCACTTGTCAAACTCCATCTTTCAGGGCAGTGGATTTCCAGCAGCTGGGCAGGAGGACAGAGGCTACAGAGTGGGACATGCTCAAGGAGGAGCTGGCATGATCTGTCTGTGCGGAGGCGTGGGAAATTGGCCTTGCCTGCCCATCCCTTCTGGTTCGCAATGCACTCTGTTTGTAGGAAAGCATCCGCTTTTCCTCCAGGCTCTGATGAACTCTGAGGATGGCCGTGCTTCCAAGCAAGCCTGTGGTCCAAGAGAGTTCCCTTGGGTAATCTGGAAAAGGCCTTGATACAGCCTACCCTTTGTTTCTGGGATATTCTGTTATCTTTCTCAAAGTGACACTTAAACCAATGGGTAATGACACTGTCTGCATGTGGATTTTCCTCAGGCTCCCCTAGGTGATAATTTGCCTTAGGGTCTTTTGTATAAATCAGCTTGTTCTTAATAGTTACCTTATGTAATCCATGAGTAATGAAGAAATACCTAATACAGCAATTACTCTGCCATTATGGGGGTTCAGAGCCATGTAATGAACAAGCTGAGAATCGTGCAACCTGAAATTCTGTTATTCCACAATCAGTATTTTAAATACTTTAAAATAAAAATCTACCATATTACTCGTATTAACTGTACCCTATATGTCATGATTTGGTGCTCCTGTATCTTCCTTCTCAGCTGCAAGTCATTACATTTTATTAAGATAGAAGGGAATAATAAAATAAAATATCCTTTTTCATAAGTAACTGGATTGTATCATAAGACTATCGGCAGTGACTTGTTTTATGAGTAACCCTCCTGAAAGTCGGTGTTTCAAATGGTGGCACGAATTACAGCAGCACAAGAACAAAGTGTGGTGAGGATGGAAAAAAATCATGGCACTTAAAATGTTTCTTGGAATTAATTTGACTGTGTCCTCAATGAAATAAAAATCAGATGTCTAAAAATAATAATTAAGCAAGACATGCAAGTGATTGTGAAATCCTAATCTTGTGTATTGATACTCATTTGTTATCCAGCTGCAAGGGTCTGGAAAGTTTAGCAAAGATAGTTTGCAGTGATGAACTTAAAGTCTCAGCCTTTGAGATTTCCCTTGTGACTAGTAGCTGAATGAGAATTTACCACCTGAAATAGCTTTTTCTACCTAAAAAATCACTTGCATGTAACATTTAGGGGGCTCTCTATGCTGAGAAGGCTTCTTCCAGGATTTTGTTTCTGCATGTAAGATTTTGAATGGATGATTCATGGAAATGGTGTCAGTAACTCCAGTGTCAACCTTTTCCCCCTTGAATCTCTCTCTCCCATTTGGTGCCCAATACCCTGAGCAGGGGTTCTCTCCCTGGGTGGGCTGTGTGCTCTCTGCGGCTTCTCCCATGGACATGGTGAAAGGTATCGTGGAGATCGGAGCATGATCCTGATTCCTTCCCATGGTTTTAGTATCTCCAGCCTTTGACTCAGAGACTTGACTGCTCTGGTAGTGACTTTCTGTGACAGCATTGGTGTGTGCTTTTGGGTGGGCACTGTACCCAGCATGATCATCTGCCCTCCCCAGTAACCATGAATGCTTCAGGTTAATGGCAAATGTTTGAGGTGAACTCAGCTGTTTTGCTATGTGTACCACCTCGGGGTTTGCAAATTACCCTTCTCTGACGGATTCCAACATGTTGTACCACATCCAGGCTGACATTTTGTTTATGTATTATTCACATTGTTGAAGAAATTAACATTTGAAGCAGTGGAAGCTTTTCAGGATATTTTTCCCCAAATAACAATTTTGGTTTTTGAGCACCAGCCAGTTTCTCCATATGGCTAAAATGTACTAGAACAGAAAGACAATTAGCATGGCTTAATAAACTTCATGCATGGTTTGCTGTTGCAATATCAGAAAGAAAACAAATATAGCCACTAGTTCTCCTTGGAATAACTCTGGTAAATTACTGTTGTTTGAAATGAGCTTTTTTTATGGCTTACGGCTGATGTAATTTGCATTGTGATAGGTAAAGCACCCTTCCGTATGTTTAATGCCTTTGGATTTGACACAGACCTGCTTGGGTCTTGCATAAATCTTCTTTCCTGGTGAGAGGGGAAAGTCAATAAAATGAGTTTTTCTATGGAGCAGAAAGCAATGGATCTGGGGGGCACTGGGGCTCTATTCCAGACCATACCATGCAGCACAAGTTTTTTTGATGTTTTTTTTAGACTGCTTTCAGTCTTTGTCTATTTGTTTTTCTGAGTTAAATGCTGTTTTGAGAGCTGGAGCTAGCTGGCCACACAGACCAGCTTCCACTGTGTATTTTGCCAAATCGTGCAGTGTCCGTAGGTACAGTTGTGCTGATGCAGTTGTTGTGTCAGCAGAGGATACTCCTGAGCATGCTGCTAACTGCTTCTGGTTTAGCATCCGAGTTTGGTGTGTGCAGCACTGAGGGGGGGAAAAAAGCTATCTCAATGTGTCCGAGTTGTGTGACTTAAATGAGCTTTCTGCAGTGAAGTCTGACACCTAAATGCTCATGAAAGCTTGTGTTTTGTTTTTGGGCATGCATGATTTAGAGGTGGACAATTGTGTGTGTGCATGTGACTGCAGCGCTCAGGTCATCACGCTGTATCATGGCCATCATGAAGACACTGCGATAGTCAGTGATAAATTCTGCTCTTGGGACATCAGTGACTCCCTGGGCATGGCACGCCCATGGTGACAGCGTTCAGATCACCCTCTGGCAGGAAGACCTGCTCTGCCCACTACAGTGGCTGCTTGGACGATGCTGAGTGTGGGGTTACACAGAGGAGCTTCCGGTGGTGAGTCCCACCCCAGAGCTGCTTGTGCAGCGTCCGGCACTCCCAAACCACTGCTCAGCATTTAGCACTGAAGGAGGCTGAGCCTGGGCTTGTTTCCCCTCAAGGAATGGCAAATGGGTCAGTTCCTGAGCTGTCACACCGAGTCCAGCCAAAAGCGGGGCTGGGAAATATCCACAAATTCTTGTTGGAAATCCCCTGGTCCAAGGGAGGTTATAACACTGCCTTGTTTAACAGGTCCCTATTGCACTGTACAGATGTCTCCTTGTTACCGATGTAGCCCGTCTTACACGTTTTCATGAATAAGAGTGTCTATGAAAAATATTTTTTTTATGGGGCACTGGTTTGGAAACACTTGATGTTTTAATTAGCTTTTAAGGGTTGCGGATAGAGCAGTCTGCAGAGCTCTTCCATGTCTGATCTGAATCTCTCTGGATTCAGAGCACATCCATCCTAACACCTTCAAAGCACATGAGTGAGTTCAGATTACTGATGTGCATAGGATGAATGCTTCCATTACCCCATCATCATTACCATTGCTGTTTTACTCCTCGCTAGTGCAGTGACAGCGTGGCTATAATTAGTATTGATTGTGCAAGTAATCAGGAAGGTGTTACATGGGAGGGCAGGCTGTGAGTTGTCTGCCCAAGTCTTTTGCACTGTTGCTGCTGACAGTCAGTGGGTGCAGCACTATTTGTGTTTATATTAAAAAAATAAAAACACTGCTAGAAAGCAGTCTTCCTGAGGAATACCATTTCCTACAGCTCTGGGCTCAGGAGTTCACAGTTCAGCTCTGGCAGGAGGAGAGTCTCTGGGCTGCCACCCACACCACAGCCTTAGGAGGAGTATTTCTCTGCTGATTGCTGTTCTATAAAGAAAAATACTCCAGGTAGGGGGAAAATACTCAGTAAATACCATAAAGAGGACTGTAAGGTTCCTTACCTCACCATGGTAGATGCCTCTGCCAGGCTGGTTTTCTTGGGCAGGAGATCCACACCTCTTCCGTGCTGTGCCTGATCACATCCCTTACCCCATGAGATGTCTTGTGGTTCTTCCCTGTGACATTTGTATTCCACTGCTTCATCCTGGATTTTGTGGATTCAGTCGTGCTGCCAGTGTTGATTAAGAGAAGTAACAACAGCAAAATATTTTCTTTTCCTGCAGCACACTGTAGCAAGTGGGCACACCAGGTCTACAGTGTCAGTGCTTAACTGCTTGTCCCTCTGCAGCTGTAAATACTGCTTTGGCTCCGAAAAATAGTGCGTTTGCCACACGGACAAACCTGTAGAGAGAGCACAGCACTCTCAAGATCTGTCTCTGGGGCCTCAGCCTCGGTGAGTCCTTTAGGGATGTCAGCAGAAGGGGGAATCCCTCTGGCTTCGTGCAAAAGGGAAGGGGCAGCAGAGCTGAGGGTGCGAGAGACCCAGCCCATAGAGCGTGAGGTGGGGGCAGCCTTCTGCTGCAGTCCTTGCGGTAATGCTGGGATGAAATCTGCCTTCGCTGCCTTGGCATCATTCCGCAGAAGCTGTGGCACTGAATCAGAGCTGATATAAAACTGAGCAAAGCGTGGTCAAGTGTTTGACTGCGTCTGCAAGCTGCAAAGCTGCTCAATTGAAAGTAGCCAAGATGCACGGTGTGCCTGAACACAGCACGTAAATAATTGTATGGGAAGTGTAGTGCTCCCATGCCAGTGTTTATAAATATTCATATTATTCTATAAATCTGTCATTACGTGCAAGTGATTCATCTTTCAGACTTTACTCCTGCCAAAAGTCCTCACTCATGAAAACACTCTCACTGAGGGCATCCAGATGATTGGCGTGACCGAAGGGCGTTGGGAGCTCTTGTAGCAGCCTGATTCACAGCAGTATTTCATTCAGAATTTCTGCACGTGGGGAAACAAAACACGTACAAATTGCCTCAGCTGTTTCTGAGAGACTTTCCCACTGAAGGGTTCTTCATGAGAACTGAATGAAACCACAGAGCTTTTCCCCAGCTGCTAATTGCCTGTGTCTGCTTATTATTTTCAGTGATATCAGTGAGGTAATTGTCAGGAGCTGATTATGTCCCTGTCTCCTGAGCTGCTGTTCTCCAGAATTTTCGGAGTTTCAGCCCAGGCTTCTATTATGGATCATAGCCCATGGGAGGGGCTCCTCTGTTATGTGTTATTGCAGCTGTTAGTGCAGGGCAAAGGAGCTGGAAAGGGGATGGGAGGGCAAAGGGTGCTCTGAACTTGGATATCTCTGGAGCATTTAGATGTTCAAGGATACTAAAGCTTTCCTCAATGAGGTTTTAGCATGGTTGTATGGGACTCATCCAGCCCCTTGCAGTTAGTTTCTCACCTGAGGGGGAAATGAAGATTTTTGGGAAGAAACACTTTCTTTCCTCTTTATCAATGCTGCCGACTTGTCCCATGTCAGCCGGTGCGTCCCATGCTGGTGGTGCCCGCAGACCACAGCAGCCATGCGTGTCTGGCTCGGCAAAGCACTGGCTGTCATGGTGCAGAGTTGCTGCATCTTTTTGTGCAGTGTTGATCCCTCTGGATCCCTCACAGATCTGCTAGAGGTAAAGCAGCTTCCTCCTCCTAACTCACCCTGCAGAGGGAGCAGCCCTGGTGTGGCATCAGTCTTCCAGTAAAGCTGCTGAATTAGATTCAAATCTTGCAAAATAGGTTAATAAGATAAAAGGTTCAGGGGTGTGTGGAGTGTAATCGTCTCCCATGCTGCGTAAGAGCTGTGTGTGGTACAAGCTGTACTGCTCACGCTGCTGTGACCGTGCTGCCGCCGGCAATCCTGCATCCTGCACAGAAGCAGCCGCTGGTGTGCCGGGGTGCTGGGGCAGCCTGCGCCCTGCTGCGCTGGGGTGGGAGTGCTTTGTTAGCCATCCCCGGATTAACAAGGTGTTCCTTGAGGAGAGCAAATCCTTGCTAAGTCTGTGGTGGAAAGTAAAACAGATCTTGCTAGACTTTCATCTTGAACCCCATAATGCGTACTTTGTATGCTTTCTGCAATAAATTATTCTTGTTGACAACACAATTAAGTTTAGTGCAAGCCTAATCATAAGCCTAATTCAGGACTAATCAAGGGTCTGTTCTGCCTACAGAGATGCAAACAGCCTCCGCTTTCAGTGAGCAGCATCATCTGCCTTCCCACCCTTATCTGCCAGGGCCTTCACTGACTGCCAGCTCAGGATTGTCCTTGAGGCCACCCAAGCTGGGGGTGCCTGGAGGTGCTGTAGCCCCTGCACAGTGCTCCTGGCATGGTCCATGGACTCTGCAGAGCCGTGCGCTGATCACATCCAGCCCCGTTTGTTTCAGGAGCCAGCCAGGAGCACGTGGTGGTGTTTGGGACCAGCAGCTCGGGCTCCTGCCTTATCTCCCTGACGTCAGCCTGTCTGGGGGCTCCTGTTCCGGAGGAAACACTTTGCTTGCTTTGGCAGGACTGCTACTTGCAGGACAGCTCGGCAGTGTTGGAGCAGCTGCAGCTCCTGCTCCTGCCTTGGCGCACACAGGCACTGGTGGGATTTTGGTGTTAGGGAGCTGCCTTGGCTCAGCAGCAGGGCACAGCAGGCAGCTGGAACCTGCAATTGCCATGTCTATTTTGTGCTTGGTGCCGTTGCCCTTTGCATATAAGTTAACTATGGCCAGCTAGCTTTCTCTTGTCTTTCAACAACACTGATAGGCAGAAGTACAGGTGGCTTTGGGCATCCTTTGAGCTCCTAATGCTCACAGCATTAAGCTGGATCATGCTACCTACCGTGGCAGGTTCAGAGAGCCCTGATGTTCACAGCAAGCTACCTAAGGGAAAATGAACAGAAAACGCAGAAACGTCAATTTCAACCAAATTATCATCTCCGTGTTATTTTTTTATAGACAAAGATGAGTATTACTGAATTTACTTTTGCACTTTTGGAGTCCTGATTCCTGCTTTAATTGATCAGCCATGGACTGTGGCTAATGAGATTGGTTTAAGTTGTTTTTTACAAAAAGAGAAGAGTTAACCATAACAAACCCTAGTTTCCCTCTGAGACAACAATTCCTACCTCACAAAAACTGATTGGTACCAGTCTGTAGTTTCCACAAAANCAGTAGTATACACAAAAATTTTTTTTTTTTTTTTTTTTTTAGTGCAAGGTCTTTTTCAAGTGGTTATTAGCAGTGCTGAAACATGGCAATTTGGGTCAGCCTCTGCTTGAGCTGCAAGAGCTTTCATACTTTTAGGAGACCATTGGAGAAGAGAAACTGCTTCTGTCAAAGAGTATTGGAGGAAGGTGAACCTCCTGCTTGTGCTCTTAGGGGAAAGCTGAGACCTTTCCAGAGCAGCAGTCCCTGGGACTCCAGTCATCTGTCCCACTGGTTGTGGTGGGACTGTTGTGCCCCTGCTCTGTGAGGAGATGGTTGTGTTTTCAGCTCTCTGGGGGACCTCAGAGACCTCAGTAGGGTTTGTTGATCTTAATAACCTTTTTTTGGGTTTGCTCAGCTAAGTCCTGTTGTCTTGCTGGGATGTGGAGGAAAAACTACTCAATGCAATTAGCTTTTGTCCTCTCTTTGTAGAGCCTGAACCCAGTCAAGTGTGACTTTTGAGGGAGCATCTTATGGGTGGGATGGACAGGTCAGGCTATGTGGTGACCCCACTGGGTTCCACAGGTAGGACATGGCCTGGCCAGGGCACCAGGCTGGCAGCCCTTCTTGGAGGACACATACCATGGCTAGGAGACGGCAGAGAAGGTGGCAAATGCAACCTAGGGGAAGCACAACCAAACTCCTGGTGCTCTCTCCTTGTACCCAGCCTGCCACAGCAGGGGAATGCAGAGGTAGAGCATGAGTCCACTTAACCACAAAAAAATTCTCACTTACATATCCAACAGATTGTAATAGCTGTAATCCTTGAATATGCATTTAATCAAGCTGTATGTGAAACTTCATCTCTATTGTTTACTGGATGAGCGGGACAGACGGCTCTTACACTGCAGTTTTACGTCTCACTGCATTTTGTTGTTTCAGAAAACAGCAATATGCAGTAGACTGTAAAATGGGCTATTTGCTTGAAAAACATCTTTTTGCCACCAAAACTGATTCCAATCATAAATACAATCGCCCACCATTATTGACAAGCTTGTTTTGTTTTTATTTCCACATTCTTTCACACATTCTCTTCTTCAACAAAAAATAAGTTCACTAAAACTTTGAAACAGCAGAGGTTGATGGTGCCTTTGGATTCTGCTCAGTTAAGAACTGCAGAGGAAGGGTTTGCATGTTCCAGCAATGGCTTCTCCTGGTGTGGCTGATGGATCCTGAGACTGTGGACGACACTGACTCCCAAATCTGTCCATGCCTAGTGAGGGCACAAGGACCAGACCTTTTTGTCTCTTGTAGAGGATTGCTGTCTCCTGATGACATCAGTGCTTGAGCAGGTGTCTACCTGCAGTCCTGGGTATGGCAGTTTGAACAGGACCGTGTCCAGCCATATTCCAAATTACAGCATCAGAGTGTGAGTAGGTGTTACTGCCCATCAGCTGAGATGTAGCAGCTGACCACCTGTGTGTTCCTAGCTGACTGCAAGTACCCTCTTTGCTGAGTTTACATAAATCTTGAGTTGTAAACAGAGATACTGCAATAAATACGAGGTTAGAGAGAGAGAAGGGATCAGCACATTCCCATATGGCTTTCACAGTCACACACCTTATCTGTACTGTTTCTATGCCTTCTCGTGCTTAAATACTGGTGTTGAGCATAGAAGAGTGTGGATCAATATGAACACGAATACTGGTGCCAATTAAACCTTCCATTGGAGAGAGGGTGTTGGCGATTTTCCCAGAAGTATCCTTGTCTCTGTTTTCATGATTGTGTAGGGCTGCTAATTTCCCCATGATGAATCACTGAAAACATTTATAGAGGTAAGACTGGGATTTCGTGACCTAAATATAGCCTCATGTCAGCTCACATGAAGCAACCACAGGAGCTGGTTGCTAGTAAATACAACCCAGGGCTGGTCCCAGCTCCTCCTGACTGATGGGGTTTGCAGAGAGGGAAATGGGGAGTTACAGAGCAGGAAAAGAGTCAAAGACCTGGGACCACAAGACCTGAGATCACAATGTGGCGAGATAAATCCCAAGAGCAGATGAATGTGGGCTGAAAAAGAGCATAATGACTGTGGAAGAAATGGGCTGAGAAGGGGGCTGCTTCACACCCACTTTTGTGAAGCAGCTGTGGCAGTGCTGGGCTGGTCTTGTATAGCCCGCTGGTTCAGCTCTGCTGATCTGTTGGGATGTTCCGAGCGTTTTTGACTCCCTTTTGTGACTGTTAAACCTCCTGACCTGGCTTTCAGGCCATTGTTCTTTCTGCAGATGTTCTTCCACCTCTGCTGTGAACGTGATGTCACCCCTTAGCTGAGGCTTGGGAGTTGCTGGGTCCCTCTGTGCCTCCTCAGCAGGCTCCCCTTGCAGATCTGTCTAGACCACTGGATGCAGGGAGCAATTGGTGCCCACAGTGCTTTGGCAGGTGTGGGTGGACAGGCAGCCGGGAGCTCCCACCAGGACAGCCCCAAACCCTTTCTGCTGCAGCTGAGTTCCTGGGCTCTGAAAGCAGGTGCAGCCCGTGCCTGTGGTCTGGGCTTTGTGCTGCTTGGATGGGTGCTGGGCTGCCTCCTTGGGCGTCTCTATTGCCTCCCAAATGTGCTACTAGTTAAAGCTCTAGTTAAAGACATTAATAGCTGTGAGGGAAGGTTTACAAAAATCAAAACCAACCGGCAGACAGAGCATGTGAATCTAAGATGCCTCTTGTATGGCGGCAGAATATGGGAAGCTCTCTTGTTGATTGATATGCAAATTCCACTTGGCTAATTGGCTTTCTCAACTGTCTGCAAAGAGTCCATGTATAATTTATAAAGGACTGGGTATGTCTGCCCTGAGAACATAATAGCTAATAACATTGAATATTCATGAATCCCACTGGCTAATAGGGGGCTAAGACCATAAGTAGTTTTGACACATTGGAGTGAACCACCACAATCTGTTTTTATTTGAACTAAAATATTCTGTGGTACTTTGGGTCTTCAGAAAACATTTATTTCTCTTTTAATCCAGAATGTTTAAAGACTGTAGATACAAGCTTGAAGTGGCCTGTAACAATTCAAAGACATACTGTGGGTGTGTAGTGGGTGCCCTAGACACAGATATATCTTGCCAAGGCGTTAAACAGTTTTTCCTGGCAGAGCCGAGTGTATCTGTATCTCTTCCCATCAGGTTTGCAGCTCCATTTTATTGAAGCATACTGAAAAATGGATGTTTTGGGAGGCATAAACAAAGTGGGTTACTAAAGTGGTTTCAATTATGCAAAATAACATTTACTTAAAACTGAGATCTTAAGTTCTGGTATGCAGAATTGATGCTGAAAAGATACGCGAAGCTGCAAGCATGCTAGTTAGAAATTAACCTTTTTAGGCTGTGGGGTTGGAAAACTCAGATATAATCAATGGCGTAGATTCAAATCCTTTAAGTTAAAATCTAGAAGTCGAAGGGAGTAATATCAGCTGGTCTGTAACTACAGTGAGTGCTGTAATATTAACGATATTGTTAGATTTTGTGACTGCAAATTTTGGAGCACTTACAATTTCATTAGACTAGAGACCACTCCTTAGCTCAAAGGTGGAGGCTTTGGCCAGCCCAGCAGCTGTTTCTGCATCTGCTGAAGTCAATAGGGAAGCATTCGATGCAGCTCATGAGAAGATAAATCCAGCACAGATAGCAAATGGAGTGGCCAATAAAGAAAGGAACGGAGATTTGAGAACAGCATAAAGACCACATTTATGTCTAGAAAATCAGCAGTGCATCAGAGGGCTTCCTGCATGCAAAGACTTTATGTATATCTGCTCTGCCTCCAGTTAGTCTGGTGCCTGGTACCTTGGGATGCTACATTCATGCCATGGATGAGAACCTGGCAATATTTTTGCTTTGATTTGGGAATGTGGAAAAGGGAAGATTGACATTGGGGTGAGTTTTCTAATCCAAAACAGCCTCAGCTGGCTTTCCCTCTGTCTTCCTTGGCTTTTATATTAATCCTATTCAAAGCAGATTTCTGTCACTTGCGATGAGGCAGGTTTCTGGGGATGGAGTCTCTGCTGGTGGACCTCATCTTGATTGACAGCTTTCTCACCTTTCTGCAGTGGTAAAGGGATGATTGGGGTTTAGCTCAAATGCAATTCACCCTATTTCACACTCCTGTAAAATAAAGGGAAGAGCAGAAGCGTGGAGGGAGGTCTGTTTGTACAATGTGATGAATTAATGCAGGTGGCTGCACGAGCTGGTTCTGGAACAGAAGGTTGAAGCCACTCTGTTAAAGAGAAAAAACTTAGAGAGATTTATATGGTAATAAAGCATATTGCACTGCTTCTAAAACACACTGTATTTGGAGAAGAGAGCCTTAATAGCCTGTGTAGTATAGCGAAGCTGTTTGTTTGATGTGCTTCAGAAGATGCTTGTGATGTTTAAACACTGTAAAGTGGAACTTATCAAGCAACTTGAGGAATGATCTCAAATTAACTAAGGAAAAGATCTGTTTCATGAATGTCAAGATTTAGTAGGCAAGACCCCTTGCAACTGCACAGTTCTGCCTGATTGCTGTGGAGAGAGGCTGTCTGTCATGAAGAGCTCTGAAGATCTTCCTCTTGCATTTGAATAGTGTGAGCTGTCCTTCTCTGCCATCTGCTTCCCCACAGCGGCTCCCTCCCTGATCCTGGGTGAGGAGACTTTAACTACTTCAGTCCCATCTGAGCTGAGGTGTCTGAACCTCAGAAGTTTGAATTCAGCCTGAAACATGACCAAATATCAGATGACGGTCACGGGAACCAGCACAGGACCGTAGATGTCAAGGGAATGAAGTCTCTTGGGACTTAATATGCGATATGTATTGTGCTTGATTTTATCAGAGGGAGAAAAGGAGGCTTGTGTGAAATAGGTACTTAACCTGAAATTAGTATTATCAGCTTTCCAATTTTCTTTAAGAAGGAGAAAAATCCCTCAAACTGTGTGGAAAACAAGCCAGTGGCAGCCTCCACTCTGTACATTAATGGAAAATTGTTTGTAATCAGTTGCAAGAGCATGCTGCACCGATAAATCTCAGAAGAAAGAGCACAATGGAAGAAATTCAGAAAAATATTAGCTAGGTCAAATAAATTGGTGTCATCAGCTACAAGAACAAGTTTTTTCCTGATGGAGAGTACTGCTCCATAAGTTGTTTGGAAGGACAAGGTTTGGTGAGGGCTGGGCCTCTTCTAAGGGGGGGTTATCAGGTGGAGATGATAATGCACTGTGTGGGCAGCAGTTTTCTGGATCTCCTTGATTACAGCAATAGGTAGTTTTATCCATTCTGTTGCCTCTTGGTGACTCAGTTATTGCCTTCCAAAGAGAGGATTTTTCTAAGATCATACTAGCTCTCTCTTTTTTGGATGTTTGGATGTAGAGTATTGCTCTCCTCTGTCTCTGTTTTCCACCAGTCCCAGACCATGAATGGGTTAGGTGGTGTCTTTGGGAAGAGCTTTGTCACCAGAGCAGCCTGGTATTTAACTGACATCTGCACAATATTTGCTAGAGAATTTTGTGGCTAAACTGAGGCTGTGATGATTCCTTGTGATGTCCTACATCTCAATAGGCTTAAAGGAAACTTGCAGCATCCTCAATTTTTTTGTAGCCATATGCCTAGCAGAGCTTCCAGGACTTTGTCAAAGGGTTCCCATACAGGTATTTAAGGGCCCTAAGTGCTTCGCTTGTAGAAGTCATGGGGGTCTTGACTGCAGGCTGCGGGAACAAAGGGCCATGTGTATTCTGTCTCCCACTGAACGCAGAGTCCTGGGAAGTGTAGTTCCGGGAACTCACTCACACTTTATTGGAAGTGCCGAAGTTGTCTGTGGCTTCAGATGGTATCTTTGGAACTGAGAGCTTACAGTCTAGCGTAAGTACACGTGGTTTTCTAGGCTGTATCCTAAGTCAGTATAGCTAACTGAACAAAATGTGTCTGGCTTCGTTACATCTCTGAGCTCCGTAATTCTGAGTGTCTTGCAGGGTTATGTGAGAAGGAATTCAGAAAGTCCCTTCAGTTCACAAGCAGTAATCTGTATTTGTAAGTAGGCCCCTACACTGTAGGGCAAGAACAGCTTGACCTGAAGGCACTTTGAGTAGGATCAATCAAGCTGGTCTTGTGTGAAGCCTAGGTGAAACACATGATGTGGAAACACATTCAGTAATAACAATATGGTTTCTGTCTCTTCTGTTTGCTGGAGATTGAAACTCTCTAAACACCATAAAGTCAGTGTTTAGTAACAAATATTACTTTACTCACTGTGGGGACGTGTGCTTTCATGTGGACTTAAGTCCCAAACATGAATGTGGCTGCAGATTCTCTGATGCCTAATAGGATTTGTGCAGCACGTAGAATGGGAAGAGGCTGAACTGTGCAGTTGAGAAGATGGCATTTACTTTAAGTTCACTTTTTGTGTCTTTATTTTCTGACAGATTAATCTCTTTTTTGAACAATAATCAGTCAGGATAGTATTGAAAATATCTTCAGAGAGGTTTGGACAGAGGGTATCAGAGCATTAGGATGAGGCAATGTTTCTGGTAAGATCAGTGAAATGCTCTTTTAGGCTTAGTGGAGTTAAAGCAAAGTGCAGGAATGAAGAGGGCAGGTCAGCCAAGCCTGTATAGCAGGGGCTCTGCTTTGACTCGAGTAGCCCTGCTAAACTCTAAAGCTGTTTGGCAGATCTCTACATAGATCCTTACTCTGCAAAGGATAGCTTGTGTGTGCTTGAGTGTTCTTGAGAAGTCTGGGCAGCAGCAGTTTGACACCCCAGATCCAGCACCTGGAGAATTTGGACCTTTTCATGTCCCATTATATCTCCATCTTCCATGGGACCTTTTAGCTCCAGCTTGCAGTTAGCCCTGATGAACTCAGATACTTGCTAATCACAAAGCAGAGGCAGTGTCTTGCAGAGGGGTGAGCATCTGTGCTTCTGTGTAGTAGCAGGGACTGGTGCTGTAGCAGGGACAGTGGGGACAGTAACCGCCCCGATGGCCTAGAACATGGCTCAGGGTTCAGATTTATCAAAACACAAACACATTGTTTACTTTGTGCAAGCTGGTAATCTCACCTCAGGGATGTGTTCATGAAAGCACTAAGGTTGTCTTGGGCTTTGTGAGACTCTGCAAAGCAGATTCGTAAATGCTTCCTACTGCCGGAGATATTCATCATGAACAGTGCTTTAGCTGTGACTTGTTTTGTGAATGGCTTAAAAAATAGGGAGTAATGACTTACTGTCAAGTAATTTCCCAGTTTTCAGTACTTTTATGGCCTGTAAGATTCCTGTGCCTTTCTCGGTGACATTCAGACTAAGTTCTAACTCTCAAACTTCATGTGAAGATTTTTTCGGATTTTTCCTGAAATTATGAAGGATTATTGTGAGAGACTCGTGGAACCAGCAAGAAGACCTTCCTTCATTACTCCCTGACAGGCTATTGCTTGTCTTATTTATTTTATTGACTTCTACATCCATTTAGGAAAAAGAAAAACAAATATAACTGCTCTCCTAACTTTCTGAACCAAGATTGAGATTGACGACTGCAAAAACAACAGGGGCCCTGGAAAAGTGTAGAATACTCAAAAATAACAAACACTAAAGTTCATCTAGAGAAAAGTAAATATTAATTTGTTATGGTATTTGTTAGTAGAGCAGACTTGTGCCCCCTCCTCTTTCACACTTAAATAAACTGGCAAAGGCCAAGAAATTTGGCATCAAGAAAGACAAACTCACTCTATGGCAAGGAATTGGGCAATCATTAAAGAGCAAAAAGCAGGTTACGTGAAATAAAGCTACTCTGAGTGTGCATTTTAAGGCACCTGTTTCCTTGCAATCTCGTGGTCAGGAATTAGTTTATATCCAACTGCATGAGCCTGGGATTTTTATGAAGAGGAGGAGGTGAGGTTGAATGGGTTACTTGTCATTTCTGGCTTTTTTGGGACCAATTAATGGAGCAACAAGGTCCTCCAGGGATGAGATCAGTCATCAGGTGAGAGTGTGGTTGGGAGAGGAAGAGTTAGTTCCAACCCACCTTTGCTCCTGCCCTGAGGTAGGTGCAAATGCAGTGAAGAGACACTGAGACCTGACCACCGATGAACAAAGAAAGCCGGTGGGTCGGGTGAGCATCCTGCAGCCCACACACCCCAGATCTGTTGTGGGGGACAGAGCTGCAATTTGGGATATAAGCGTGTGGGGTTGTGCTGGGGAGGAAATCATCAGGGGGACTGGAAGCAAAGGCAAACAGGTCAGCCTGGCCTTTGGACAGTGGCAGTACTTAGGCTGGGTAGAAGTGCCGGGTCTTTCCTGGTGTGGGTGAGTCCCCCGGTCACTGACAGGTACTCTCTGGAGAGGGTAGATTTGTGTTCACTCAAGAGGCTGATGATTTGGCTGGCTCTTTATTTGATTGAGGCTGGTTTAAAATCCAAACCCCCTTTTATGATAGCCTGTTCTCAGTTGTTCTTTCAAGCAATAGTCAGTTCCCAGCTGGCCTCGTCTTTCCTGGCCCTAGCTGGTACCTTGTGTAGTTCACTTTAAAAGAAGGAACAAGGTAATTCCTCACCAGCTAATCAATATCTGCTTGGTTCTCAGTTTTGGCAATCCAAAGCTTTTCCCAAGTGTTTACTTGCAATGGTTTTAAAGCTGGGCAGGTAAAGACCTCTTCAGTCTTTCTGTCTTTAAATCTAGAGGAGATTTGAAGGCTGATGTACAACCTGGTTTTAGGTCACTTAAAGGAAAAATAGTCAGCAAGAATCAGACGTATACCTCTGTCTGCCTTCCAGTGGTGAGAATTACCCAAGACTTCTAATAATTTCTGCTCTGGTTTTAAAATTTTTAATAAATAACATGAAATTGGAAGAAGCTTTATGTTCATTTATTGCTTTACATTTTGAAAATGTGATGTGTGTGAGGCTGTAGATAAAACATGAAAGGAAATCACCTGCTTGTTTGATATCTGACCTACATGGATTTCCCCTGACTGGGGGGAATCCTCTACAAGGCTTAAAGCTGTAATCTAAATCTGTGCTAAAGCCATAGCACTAACCTGTGTGTGCAGGACTATAGGTGATCTGATCATTTTTATTGCATTAGCTTTAATGGACTTTTCAAAGTTACCTTGACTTTAGTGCAGGAAAAAATTGCCTGCTTGCTTTAGACTGTCTGAAATCTATATGATGACTTTAACCAACTTAGAAATCATTTAGGCGGAACTGGCCATAAAACAAGCTAGAAATGTTTCTGAGTCTAGACAGACTCTAAAAGTCAATTTTATAGGAACATTTTTCAAAGCAGAAATGATCTACTCAGGAACAAATCCAAAAAAATGCACAAAACTTTTTTTGTCAAGAGAAAAAAAAAATGAAACTATGGCTTAAACCAGTACTTTACTCTTCCTTAATTCTGTTGCATTTCCATCCCTTCCCCTGTGATGGTTCCTCACAGGCCAGAACTGGGCAGAGGCAGTTTCTCTCCCTCTGCCTTCATAGCTGAGCTCATTTTCCCTCTTAGGGGGCTGCTGTGACCATGTGAAGTCTGTGAGACACAACAGATAACCGCATAGGTATTTGCGTGAATCATCTCTCTCTATATTATTTTTGCTATGCAGAAACTGGAGGAGAGTGTCTCTTGCTTCTTAGTGAAGTACCCGACTTGGGGGACAAAGCCAAACTACTCCTGCTTTTTCCACTGTGTCCCTGTCCCCTGTTGTTGCTAGCTGTGATGTGTGAGCTGTCACAGCTTCCTTACTTCTTGTTTTGGTTTTCTTAATCAATTTGCTTTCCTTCTGGCTAATTAACCACATCCGCCTCGGTGTTCTTCCAAAGAGATTATCTTCAGACTGCTCTTTGTTTGCTGTTACAAGGTCTCTGGGCTCTTGTGTCGTGACAAGCGTGTGATGGTTGTCCTCATCCGTTCGGGGTGTGCTACCAGGGCACTTCCACACCGTGCAAGTACATCTGCTGGCAGCGTGCCGGGAGGGTGGCTCTCTGCTGATAGCATTGTGCTGTCCATCAAACTAGCATCAACTAGAAGGCTTTTTTTGGTAAGATTTTATTAACGTTCCTTGGTGAATCTGTTGGCCAAGGTTAGCGCATTTCTTTTTTGTTTTCTCTGAGAGTGCAGATAGGAGCTGTGCGATGCTGAAGGGCCCTGAACTGTGTGAGCTCCAGAAAGAAAAGAATAACGCTTGGCTGGTACCCTAGGCTGCCGGCTTGCTTCAGCTCCGAAGCCTGAGCCCGCTCTCTGCTTGTGGAACGCTGGTGGTCAAGGCTTTGTGTGAGAAAGAAGATAAAATGAAACAAAGGATTTATTAAGGTATTTTATGCTCAGATGAAGTGAAGCAGCTCAAATGAGAGTATCCGGCAAGCAGCGAACACAGGGGGACCCAAGGGATGGTCCATCTCATGCTGGTCTCCCACCCCGCTCAAATTTGAGCCAGGAAAACAACTTGATGTTGGACCTCTATCATGGGGTGCTTTGAGCTTTTAGACTTGCAGCATCTTAGCTGAAATATGTGCTTGATGTTGTGTTTTAATTACCACTTTAGTTTGGGGTAAATACCTGTCTCTTGGACAAAAGGTAAAAAGCAAGAAAAGCATTTTGTTCTTAAGTTTATTTTTTAGCCACTTTAGTGCTGGTGCAAAGGCACGATGGAAACGTGAGCTGGGATGTGAAGGCAAAGCACAGAGGTACCTGCTCCTACAGCCAGGGCAGCCAAGGTCAGCTGAAACTAATGTCAAAACCTGACAAGGGAATGCTGCAGAGTCCCTCCTCCACTGCCTGTGTTCCTCATTCCTGCCCTGTGAGCCCTGGTATCCCCCCCAAGCGTGGTGGTGAGGCTGTGCAGGGGCAGGACTGGGCCAACAGTCTACGTGAAAATGAGCCTGCAGTAAAAAAACCCCAGTTTTGATTCAAATCAGTTCTTTGACACTGCTTTCCTAGGAGGGCAGAATGGAAGCAGAGAGGAGCCAGCTCTTTCCTTTAAGTGGTGCTTTATGTCAGCTCATGCCACTCATGAAATCACAGTGTAAGCAAATAAATGTGGCTGTGTGCAGGAGCTGCCCTGCCTGGACATGGAGCAAGTGAATTTGCAAGAAATGTCATCTTTGAGAGGATTAAAGAGGCCTGTGGTAGCCTTCAGGTGTGCTTCTAGTGCTCCAGTGTGTGCAAGGGCTGAAAATGCAACTTTTGATCCAGTATGAATGGAATGACCCACTGCTTGGGAATTCTCCGAGTGCCCCACTTGCTCCTGACACTGGCACACAGCAGCACGTGGTTGCTGCAGAACTCGAGGGCTGACCTCTGCCTGTAACCACACAGAGGGCTACAGACAGCCGTGGTGACACTGTTTATGGCTGGAAACACAAAAATTAAGAGGAAATGCATATCTTCTCTAATTATGTCAGTTTATTGCCTATAAAAATGAACACAGCTTTTAATGACACACTTACATGCTAAACTGGGTACACATATTTCTAAGGATCATGTTTTTATTTTAAGGAAAACTTAGAGCAAGAGAAAGAAAAGGTGAAATTCCCTGAACTCAAGCAAGCTGCCAGAGAACCTGGTTCCCTTTTAACACATCCTGACTTTTGTTTAGTTTTGGGTTTTTTGTATTGTTTGGGGAGTATGACTAGACCACAGGTCATAAATCCATAGGTCACAGGGTTATCATCCTTCCATGAGAGGACTCTCTTCCCACCCTCAGTGCGCTTTGCTGTGTTACACAAATGCTGTAGTAGGTGCCGGTTTGCTCTTACCATGGAATATTTTGTTACTTTCTGGGAAATCAAAGAGCTTTTCTGCTGTAATGAAAGCACACAACCTGGCTGTGTGCAGTAGCAGTGGGCAGTGCTCAGGAGCACGGCAGGTCCTTGTGAGTCCTTGCAAACAGATTCTCCCCTTTTATTATCCTGGTCTTGTGTGCTCCAGCTGCAGTGACAGTCCATGCAGCATCCCATCAGCCATTTCCCAGCCCACTCATGCAAGATCATTGCATTCAGCGTGGACTGCAGGGCAGAAGCAGCATCACACCCTGCTTTTCTGCCTTTAAAACACTTTATTTTTATATTGCTTTTTAATTCTTGTCTT
Source organism: Syrrhaptes paradoxus (assembly GCA_013400615.1). NCBI lineage: Eukaryota > Metazoa > Chordata > Aves > Pterocliformes > Pteroclidae > Syrrhaptes > Syrrhaptes paradoxus. The sequence goes on from VZTO01008512.1 coordinate 19,461, forward strand.
TTAGACTCAAACTGGCTGCGGTTTTGTCCTTGGGTTAGAAGAGTGACACTGTGTGCCTGCAGCTTTCGCTGTCTCCCTCCCATCTCTCCTCCCTGAGCCCTGCTTAGGAGAGGCTTGGCTCTCCCCTTTACACCACTATGAAGCATCAGCTCTCCAGGGGTGACAGCCAGGAAAGGGCATCCTGAGGGCTGTGCAGGCGATGAGAAAAGCCTGACTGACTGCACAGGGCTCTGCATTTGGCTTCCAGCTGAAGCTCTGCTTTGCCCTTTTAACCTTGCCCTTGGCAGCTCCCTCGCTGTCTTCTCCAGCTAAGCAGGACCGGAGGAGCTGCGACGCCACCCTCAGACAGGCTGTTCCCCTGTGCTCCTGGGAGATGAGGGGAAACAGGGAAGGGGCCAGTCCACTTATTTTGCCCAAATCCTCAGGTACGTTAGGGCTCCTACTTTCTCTTCTCCTATTTTCATTTGGTACCAAACTCCTGACCTGTTTCCCTGGTAGGGATCAGTGTGGATGGTGGGATGCTCTCAGAAGGATGCGGGCCCCCAGTTTTTGCTGCAAGTCAATGTGGGGGCACTGGTGCAGCCCCATTAGGTTATGCTAACCAATCCTTGGCGTGTAATTAAAAAAAATCAATAAATTAATTTTAAATACTGCAAGTCAATACTGACTTTTCCTTCTAAGCTTTCCACCCAACTTTATATTCAAGCCCTGAATGAAATCCACTTCACTGGATTGTGTCCAGATAGTGCTGTTATGGTGTTGTTACTTTTTATTTTAAATTAAATTACTTTAAAATGATGCCCTGTTGCCTGATCCTAAATCTTTTGAAGTTACTTCAGAAGATTTCTTTTTTTTTTTTNGCGTTCTGGTACCTGCATGTAGGTGCCGGAGTGCTTTGCATCACTTCTCAGCTGCATCCCAGCCCCTGGGATGAGCCTGCCTGGCACCTGGTCCCAGGGTTCCAGGCTGGTGGCTGTGGGAGGTGCCTCCCCCCGAGCACGTGGAGAGCTGGTGAGGAGCACCCACGGGTTCAGCACTCACGAGGTGTTACTCATTTTTCCCACCACGTGCTGAAGTGGTCCCTAAAGGATACTAGGACTGGGAAAAAGTATTTACATCAGAAATGGAAGCAGATTCTGCTTTCCCAACACTGGAATATATTTAGGAACAGATAGCTCCAATTATTTTTGCCCTCTAGTTCCTTGGTAAATATATCGTGTTTATTATTGGATTTATAGTCTGTGCTTTGGGGGAGACGGAGTATTTAGCAGCAGATCTCAATTTTAATGTAGAAGAGTCAATTCAGCTTAGAAGAATTCCCTTCTGCCAAATGAGGCTGTGATGTTTATTGTCTCCTGAGAAATTTGCTCAAATAATTTCATTACTAAAATATTTCAGGGATAGCCAAGCTCAGGAAAATTAAAAAAGAAAAAATGGGAATGTGCTGCTGTCCTAGTTTAGCACAGTTTGTGTCTGTTTTCTAAGTCATATCTTTATGTCCGAGGACAGTTTCAGACGTGGGGACCGAGTTTCCCAGGGGTGCCAAGCTAGTACATCCAGCCACCAAAAAATGTTGGCATCAGGCCAGGCCCAGTACCCCAAAACAACTTGGGGGCTAGCCAGGTACCTAGCTGCTTTTGAGCATCAGAGCAATATCTCACTAATTAGACAGGTCTTTAAATTGGGTTGGTTGGTTGAGCAATAGGTCCCTAGTTCCTGGCAGACTCTTGGAGGAGGAGAAACCTCCTGAGCCCCCAGGCTGGTTCCTCACCCAACAGTGGCATCGCTGGGGTTATGGGGGTGATGGGCTGGGGAGGATGGACCCCTCTTGGGGCCAGGGACTGTGACTCGCACTGTGCCACTGACGGCCGATCACAGCCGATAAGGTGGGGACCAGATAAGGAGCATGAAATGGGGGTGATAAACAGTCAATTGTCATCATTCAATGCAGAGTGAATTAAAAATGTGAAGGGGCTGTTCCTACACCTTCCCTGCCATAAGAAAGGTTCTGCAGCCTTTCTTTAATTCACCATATTTGGTGGTGAATTAAAAATGGATATGGAAAGAATTTGCTGAGGTTCTCAAGGAGATAAATTCTTTGCTTCACATGTTATGTCTCTTCTTCCAGTCATGATCTTGGTGTCATTGTCACACGCTGCTCATGTGAGGGGGGGTTAGGAAATCATGTGGCTGGAGGGGAGAGTTCAGGTGTGGTGTCCGGGCACACTGACCCTGGGCAGGTGGCACCAGCTTTGGGCTTTCATCCATGCAGCCTTGGGGCTGCTTCCTTTCCTTTTTAAATCTGGGTAGTTTTTGCAGTCTCTGTTCTCTGTATATAAAGATATGTTTGGAATTAAGCTCATGAAATGTGTTTTTTCTTGGTGATAGATAGATAGATAAATATCACAGTCATCTAAGCAAATAACTTCACCCCTCCTGCTTTCCCTGCTCTGCAGTAACCCAGAGGACTCGTACCGTTGCATTAGTCTGAATTCAAGCAATCCAGCAGGTAATCTGTGCCAATGAAGGGATTTATGGTCTCGTGGTGCATGGAGGCTATGTTCAGTCTTGTTGTCAGCACTAGGGTATGCCCCATTTAGTTGTTGGAGGACAGAGCTTTTTTTTTTCCCTTGCTGACTCTCAGGTGATTTCTGTGACCTAAGGGATGTAAGTGTGAGGAGGGCTAAGGGCTTTTGAAGCTGATCTGCACAGCATCTATTTCAGAGTGTGGAAGAAATCTCTAAATCCTGCATGAAACTAGTAACAGCAAAAAGCCAACAGTCCTTCATGCCTCCCAAACTAATCCTGAATCACAAAATATGCCTGCACTTGCTGTGCTCTCCTGGGGGCTGTAAGAATGCAGGGAGGACCTGGGGTCTGATATGGAAAGTGAACTGCCTGAGAGCAGGGCTCCAAATGAAAGCCCTCAATCTGAAGGCGATGCTCTCCATGGAGAGCTTGGGTGCTCTGTGGAGTCACAACGGGTGTCCTGAGCCCCTCCTGCAGAATATGATTCTAGCTTTTTGAAGGTGCTAAACTGCTATGCATGGGCACTGGATGAGAAATGTAAGTGCTGTTAATTTCTTTAATTTGTGCATCTCCCCAGAAGAGACTTAACTGGTTGCATGATAGCCAGAGTCTTTGCTTTGTGGTTTCCTTCCCTCTCCTGGAGAGAAGGCCACCGGTGATCCCGCAGTGTTCTTGCCAAGCACTGAAGGCCTCGGAGGGAGGGCGGCAGACAGATGCTGATTATCATCTGTCCTTAAGGGATCAGTAGCAGTTGCTCTTTCCTGGTCTAGAATGACAGACTGCCTGTCGAAATCACACCTCTGTATTCACAATGCCTCCTCATGGGGAATAGCACATGAAGAGACCTGAGTTACTCTTCTGGCTTTTTAACGTCACTAACATTTTCTGAACACGGCACAACCCGTATCCTAGGAGCAAACTCCATGCAAGGCTGTGATGTAGTGGTGTTTCTCTTCCAGTGAAGCCTGTAAAGGAAGCAGGGGGTCCTGCAGACCATCGTGTCTGTTGTGTTCGCCTTGTCTGTACGGTGTCTTTGTGCCTGTTCAGATAGACTGATAGGTGTTTGCAGGAAACCAGGAATAGCTGTGAAGGATGTGTCTGAAAGTGTGGTTCTCTTCTCAGACATGACTGGACTGCTAGTAAGCCTTTTCTCTCTTTTTAAAAGGAAGATTAGGTATTTCTCAAACTTTTACCATAGAAATGCTCATGCTACAAGTACAAAGACCCTATTCCCATCCCTTTAACTGCCAGTTTTGCAGGCTGAGTTGTGAATCCAGGATGCTGGGGGTGGTTCTTCCTTCTACATGGTGACAGTGTGGATAATTTTGGGGCCAAACTCCTGCTTTCTGCTTCCTTTTGCCCAGCTGTTCCCCACACAGAGTCGCTCTCCAGTGGGATGTGTGGGGGATGCCCTGTACAGGGTGTCAGCTGTCTGTGATTGTCACGGGCTGTGTACCAGCCTCAGGCAGACCCCAGAGAAAGGCGGCTTTATTTTCTCTTAATCTCCCCAGCCACACTTTCCTCACCTTGGCTGTTTTTATGCTAGCTGTCAATGCAGCTCCAGGATGAATACCTTTTTGCAGCATTAGTCCTGTACTTGAGTACATATTTTGAGTAAATCCTACTCCTTGATAAAACATTACCAACTGCGTTACATCTGATGCCGTAGGTCTCAGTTACCGTCACTGTGCTAAAATCTGTATAGAGCTATAGGAATAAACTCTGCCTTATGGTAATTCATGTCTGAGTGCACAGGAAATGGAAGTGCAGAGGAAAAATTACATTCTCAAGGTCATACAGCAGGTACATGGAAAGCCGGGATGAGAATTGGATCGTCTGGTCTCTCTGCATACAGTTTCCTTGTCTTTTGATCTCTGCTGTCTGTTTTATCTTGTTCTCACAGTCACCTCTGCTGTTGCCAAACCCAACTCTCCATTAGCTGGTTCCCCAGCCTGGTTTCAGTCACCTGCTTCAGCTTTCTGGATCTTTTCTCTTTTTTCATTTTTTCTTTTTCTTTTTTCTCTTTTTTCATCTTTCTTTTTTTCTTTTTTTTTCTTTTTTTTTTTCTTTTCTTGTTCACAGTTTGCCAGGAGCTGTTTCTAAAGGGTCAATGGAAGAAAACTGAGCAAAGCAAGTCTCGCATCAGCTGTCCTGCCCTTGCTCTGTGGAGAGGTCTGTGCTGCTATGGCAAAACTGTTAAGCTGGAAGTTTCCAAAGGGGAGCAGGGTTTGAGACTGAACCTTCTCAGCATTTGCTTCAGCCAGGTGCAGTGACTCCTTATCTAGCTTTGGGCTAAATTATTCCCTATATTTCACAGACGGAGCTCAACTGCCCAACCTGAATCCCGAGGGGTTCCTTCAGGCCCTGCAGTGTTTGCTGCTGAACTGATTCTCCAAGGAGCTCAGATGGCATTTACGTACAGGACATGGGTAAGAAGCCTCTCTTCTTAATGCCATGGCCAAAGATGTGGTTTCTAGTTTTTTGGCTGCCCTGGAAATGGAATTTTACCTGGAGTACAAGCTTGAGCACAAACTATTCTATTTCCCCACACTTGCTATACTGATATTTAAGCAGTAGCTCCTACAGCTATTCCATGTTCTTCACTGAGTTCGAGGTGTGACCTTCAGCTACATTAAAGCATTGATTTAAGCATTGATCTGCTGTAATTGTTACACTAAGGCCAGGTTATGTTAGCTTAATATTTGGAGGAAACTGGAAGAGTCTTTCTGTGCTCCTCTGACAGATCCCAGGAGTTCACTTGGGGTGTGACAATGCTGCTGAGATGTTCCAGCTAAGTGGGGTCAGAAGGACCCATCTACATAACATCTGTGTTACTGGGGAACCTTCCATCAGCAGTGGACTTAGTAGTGTGGAGTGGTATTTGTGTCTTGCTGGTATAAATTTAATCCAGATGACACTTAAGCGACATGTAAATGAAAACAGTTGAGTGCTTTTAAGAGATTGAAGGTGTCAGGATGCTCTTAGAGTGACTGAACTGGCTAGAAAGGAGTAAAAGGGCTCTGTCTGAGAAGCACAAGTCAAAGTAGTGAAGGAGGATGGTGGTTTTTAAAAGCCATTTTCCTTTCAGCAGCTGGGATGTGGGAATCCATCCTCATTGGAGATTCTTGCAGAGATCTGTTGTTCCATGCAATTTCACCTGTAACCATTGTATCCAGTTCATAAATCCCAGCATCCCATCCTGCTCCATTACTGGAGTATCTGCTTCACAGATTCCTTGGTGTTAAAACATGACCGTGCAGGATCACCATTGTTGTGAGCTTTGCTGCTTGCTTTAACACACAACTGCTCCTTTCTCAGTTTGACCTTTTTATTAAAATTACCTGGAAGCCCTGAGGCTCCAGTTACCATTGAGCCTTCCTGTGTGTATAAACAATTTAAGAAAAATGAAATGCAAAGGTTAGCAAGAGGCTTGCAGAGACTGTGCTAAACAGGTGGCTGTGTCATGATTTCTTATTTAATAAACAGAGCTAGACTGGAAATCATCCAAGAGACAAAGAGGTGTTGACATTCTCATTTTCATTGTTGCATTTAAAGTTTTAACTGTTTCTTAGCACCGTAAAATACGATTGTGAGCTTTCTGAATGTTGGTGACAGCACAGTGTTATTAAGCAGACTTTCTCAAGAAAGGAATTCAAGAACAGGAATGTGAAGCCAAGGAACTCAAACCAGTTATCTAGGAAGAGGTATGAAAGGGGAACTTGATAGTACAGGTGAGATATAAACCCAGAGCAGACAGATTGCCTCAGACAACTGCTTCACCACCGTAGCAGGGAGAGGCATCTACTGAAAATAAAATACACACCTCCAGAGAGGCAGGGGCATTGCAAATGGCCCAAACTGAGGCAGAGATTAATGCAGCATTTGCTTCATTTGCATTTTATTTTTCTTTTTTTTTGGTAAAGCTATATAGAGGAAGAAAAACTTCAGGGGTCAGAATGAGGCACCGATTTTCAGTAATGTGCTCAGCAGAACGGATGCATAAATCCCATTAGCAGTAACGGAAATTGTTTGTCTAACCCAAGTAATTGAAATTGTGTGCTGACTTTGCTCTCTTCCACAGGAGTAGCTCTGAATCCTGCCTCTTTGGGGGCTGTTGGTAAATAAAATGGGTTTTGTTTCTACTGGGATCATGCAGAAAAATAAAAGTTGTCTTCCAGATTTGAAGGCAGTGCAGGTCCACAGCTGCAGAGCCACCAGGCCCACTCTGGACCTCTTGGAAAAGGTCTGAAGAAGGTGGGGACAGAGGAATGTTGCCATTAGGAAGGTGACAGGCTGCATCTGGACAGATGTGTGTGGAGTATCGGTTAGTGTCCAAGAGATTGTATTTGTGTGGCTTATTTTTGTGCCCTGTTGAGGCAGGATTAAATGTTTCCCTGGGTTTTTGAAAAAAACCTATCATTGTGCTGTCCTGCTGTGATTAAGGACGTGAGCCTCCAGGCCAGGAATAGAATTTCTCGTTTTTTAAAAAAATGTAACCAGACTTAACAGGTCACCTTCTTGTGGTAAAACTTTTTTTTTTTGTTTTTGTTGAGAGCTCCCTAAATTTGCTCCCAGATTCCAGTGGTTTTAATGTGGGCAAGACTTGTGCTAGGAAAGGAGGATGACAGTGGCATATCACCAGAGCCTTTACTGGCTCCAGATGTTTTCCCTCAGTAAAACTGTGTGCCTCTAAAGCTTTGAATCTATTCTTTGACAGGTCTGGTCCTGCAATCTGCACAGTGCCTCTTCCTGAGGATATCGGAGCCATCTCTGCAGGCAGCCACCCTTCCTTGTCCTGCCCGTCACATTTGGTGTGTGGATGCACTTGTGTGTGACATGTAGGTCTGACCTGTGCTCTAGAACCTCCCAGAGAGAGGAGATTTTATGATTTGTATTGTCTAAAATCTGGAATTGCTCCTGGTTGGTCCCACACATAGCAGCCATGGGGAGAATTCAATACAGCACTTCACTGACTAGCAGAGGAGTGTCCCAGCAGGTGACAAGTTTTAAGCACCACTGAGACATTCTTTTTTGTTCAGTAGTTTGCATCTGCATGTCCTGGGATACAAGGAGGAAAAGTGCCCGTCGCCTCAGGAAGTATGCAGTTAGTTGGAACGTAAATCAATAAAACACGTGGCATTGGTGCTCCAGCATTGGGCAAGTCTGATTCATTGCAGCTTCTGCTGAATGAATAAATCCTTTAGGAGGGTTTTTCTGAAAGCTGGAAGGATGGTGTGTTGTGCGGCTTCAGCAGTCTGGAGGCATGTTCATTTCTGTCTGTCAGCCCTTGTGTGAATGAGAAGCAGCAGTGTTGGTTAGGACAGGTTGTTATTCCTGCTGTGTTGACACTCATGAGTAACAAATACAATCATAGGGGATCAAAAATTACTGTGAAAGTTACAGTTCAGACACCCAGGTAGGGCTGGGAAATTGCTTACCTTTTTTTTTTTTTTTTTTTTTTTTTTTTTTTTTTTTTTTTTTTTTTTTTTTTTTTTTTTTTTTTTTTTTTTTTTTTTTTTTTTTTTTTTTTTTCCTGCTTTATAAACCTAGAAATGAGACTCCAGTAGGAATATGTGTAGGACTTGGCACCCTTTGTCAGGGACTGGGACCTTACTGCACTGAGCACAGTAATGCGCAAGTAAGGAGTGGCCTTCATCCCCCAAAACTTTCTGCTCCAAGTGAAAGACAGGAAATATGGAAGGAGAAGGTGCTAATGGTGAGCATTGTGATTTGTAAGTTTGGTGGTCCTGCAGAAAAGGTTTTTTGCAAGAAGGGGTCTGAAGGAGGGCAATGTGTGTGTTTTTTGAAAGTGTAGGAGCAGCTTCTCCCAAACTCAAGGAATAATAGGGGAGAAAGGGCAACTACAGTCATTAGAGCACATCACTGTCATGGTGTCATATTCTGCAGAAGCATGTAGGGCGAGATCATGTTTTTCAAGCTAGAAGGAAGTAAATGCCAGTGTGTCAGTGATCCAGACATGAAACAACTGCCTGGGTGACAATTTTCATTAGGTGGAGATAGAGGACAGTCTGTGCATTAAGTGAGATTATGCTGAAAGACTTTGCAGGATTCAGGCACCGTTTGACTATGAGAACCCAGAAAGAGCATAAAATGACAGGCAATGACCAGTTAGAGGGGTGATGGTTCCAATGGGCCTTTGTATCTTCAGAGAAAAGGAAAGGAGGTATCTAAGCAGGCTTGTCAAGGAGAGAGTCTATGTGGCACTTTGTCCAACACATTTCCAGGAACAGAAGCCAGGTAATGCTCGATGAAAGTTCCTCCATTGGCAGCACAACTGGGAGAGACAGATGAGTGTCCATTGCTCTGCAGAAGGATCGGATCAAGTACCAAACTATGTAGATATGGTATCTTCATTTCAGATCTAATAAATTGCAGATTTGGCCTGGAGCTCCCCTAATGAGGCCACTGCTGCCTGCCAGCTGACTGGTGGTATCCATTCCTGTGTAGTCCCCTTATCTCTGTGGGAAATCGAGAATGGCTTGCCTGAACTCAGCTTGTGGTGTGAGAGGGTTTATGATGGATGATGATACAACTGCTTCTTGTGATTTATCAGGTAATGGTCTTTCAATTAACTTTGATCTATATTGTTTTTATCTATAGTGCTGACTTTAGACCATAATACTCTGCAACACCAGGAGACATAAAGTCACTTACTTCAGTGAAAAACCTGACTGAAGAATGTTGAACCAACATGGTGATCTTTATCAGCCAGAGCTGATAATTTCACAGCAAATAAGTTATCTTGATGGAGCATTCAGTTATGCTGTCTTTTAATTCTTTCGTGTTTCTGTACCATATTAGCCTTTCTGTGATTTTACTTGGGGTTCATGCAAGATTATGGCTTCTTGGGCATCTGCTTATTCTGGCCATCTCTTTATTTCTTTCCAGACCTCTGGAGCACCCATAGCATTCCAAGCTTTGTCAGAAGTCAGCGCTAATGGATATTAATGGCTGTCAGGGGAAATGGAACAATAACTGATGGCTGCGATTCTCTTTTCGGACAAATTATTCTTCTGTGAGACCCAGAAATTATCACGTGCAGTGAAAAGCACTGTTACCAAAGTCTTATTCTGCAAACCCTTGTGCAAAAGAGATCCTCTGAGCCTTATGGACTTCACAGCTGTCCTTTGATTTGAGGCATTTGTGGTCAATGCCAATATCAGTTTTCTCTAGGCAATCTTTCTAAGCTTATTTTTCTGGCAACTCTGGCTTCACAACTTTCTAAGGGTGCTTATGTTCAAGTCTCACTCTTACAAAAGACTCCACGAAGACCAATGTTATTTCTTCCCAGCAGCCTGTAGCTGAGTTTGGGAGACTTGTAGACCATTAATTTCAGGGAAGACGTTGACTCAGCTGTTGGTTGAGGAGACAATTACAGCCATTTGGTTTCCCCTGACTTTACTTAGGCTGAGATACTGGCATATGATTTGACTGTAATGAGGGGCACCCCTGGCATTAAAAGCTCAGGGCACAGTGGAAGGGACACCAGGAGTCAACGACCTCCCTTGTATAGGCCCTGGTAAACAGCTGCCTTGGCCGTGCTGGTCAAGCTCTTCAAAAAGCCCAGGCTGGCCCTGCATATACGGCTATAAACATATCAAAGCACGAGAACTGGATGTGCCTAAGAAGCAAGTAAGTTATAGCTTGGCTCACCCCAAGTAGTCAAGACCCTGCTGTGCTCTTAGCACTTGTGTTATTTTGACATAACCGCATTGAGGGTGGAGAATGTGCTGTGACAGGGAATGGCTGAACCCAAAGGACTCTCTGTACCTTACTAAAAATAGTGTCATTTTTTAAAAAAACCCTAAATTTTGCAGTTCCTACTTAGGGGAACATTAGGACAGCTTGCCCAAATGGATTTAAAATGTGAGCGCTGGGATGGCACTGGAAGGATAGAAAATATGTTGTTTCCAGCTACAGTAGATCTGATACCAAAATGAACACTTGGCATAAGTAACGTGAGATGCCTCTGCATCCCATCTGTGCGTTCAACCTTCACAATAATTAACACTGATTATTGGCTTTCTTCTAATAGTACCTTGCCAGGGTGCTGCAAGATGTGCGTGAAACCTAGCAGCAGTGATGAGAAATGCACAGGACCATGGAGAAAAAGCTGTAAGACCCAAAGATCATTGGCAATATTCCCAGTGGAGGTACCTGGAGGACTGGCACCAGTTTCCCAGGTAAACCTGCAGCTATTTTCACTGGATATTTTCAGCTGAATCAGCATGTCCTCTAGAAAAGCAGCTTTACTTAATGAAATTCAGTCTGGTAGAACTCGAATGGTTGTAAGAAGATGAAGGCGATGGAGCAAAAAGATGATCATTCTGGAAAAATTAGGATAGATATTTTGTTGTGGAGAGGGAGGGCATGTGGAAACACTGATCAACTGGGATTAAAAATAAAGCTAGAAACTAGTTCTCAGCTAAACGAATACAGACAGCAACTTGTGCAATTATTTATTTTAATGAGGGACAGAACTGGAGAATGAGTATGACTTATAAATATAGGGGGGGAAATGTTTTGTTATTAAAAGTTGAGAAATCAAGCATCAAAATAGAGCTAAGATCAAATTTAATTGTTCTTTTTAGTACTTTGAATATCTAGGAGAGGCTTGGCTCCATTTATGTTTATTTAATAATTTACATAATACAGCACAAACTAGGGGCATTTATGAAACCCTCAAATACAGTTAATTATAAGGCAGTGCCAATTTGTCTTGATTAAATTTAGATGAAGTCTAGGTACACAAGACCAAAGGGAACCAACTCACTGCTTCTGGCACTGTCCTGTAATGTCCTGATTTGAGCTGAAACATCTTAGTTGGCTGAAACACAGCCCTGAATGTTTCCCAGGTCTGTAAGAGGGTGATGTGCTTCCAGTCCCATTTACCCCTGTGGCTTTTTTATCTTAAACAAGGTTGGATTTTGGTGCAGGGTACTAAATACATGTATCTGTGCACAAGTAGGGAATGGCCTATATAATTTCTTACATATTAGGAGGAAGTTACATATATTTCCAGTTGCTTCATTTTATCTTTCTTAAAGGATAAATACTGTTCATTATGGTTCGTGCTCCAGAATAAATCAGGATTTTTATGAATATGAACGAGATGTCTTCTCAGTCACTTAAGAGTGGAGGTTAGTGTCTCTCAAACTCATGTATTCAAAGTTCAAAATACAGAAGCCACAATTAAAACATCATCCTCTGTCATTGTTTTTAATCTGTCATTTTTGACCCCTTCCTCAACTATAAAAAAGCAAAAAATAGAGCAGTTTTTCTTTCACAGTGAACCTTGTCCCAAATGCAAGCATGACTTAATGCTTATTCTTTCTTCGACAGCTTAATTCTTCTAACTTTTGGCATGTCCACAGTATGAAGTCTGCCCGGATTTCAAATTCTTTTTTATTTCCAAAAGGTTGTGCAATTAATGTGTTCTGCAGTGGCTAGCAGAGCTGCCCTTAGCTAGAAGGAGGGGTAAATTAAGGATACGCTCTCAGCAAATAGCCCTGGCTCGTAGGTGAGGTTGCTTGTCCAAGTAACGAGTTGAGGGAACCTGAAGCTTCTTGGTGCTACAAGTATAGTGGAAAACGTTGGTCTCTTACTGAAATGGCTGTGAGAAGAATTAAGGCACGTTCAGGAGTGCTGTTGTGTCTTCTAAGCAGTGGCCTAGGTGGCACATGTGAATTGTTTTGACTTGACTTCTCCTCACTCCTGCCTACACACTTAATTTGGCGCATTGTAAGTGGGTGTTAATGGTACCATGTGAGAAGTCTTTGCAGGAATGCCTTCTGAACATTGCAGAATAATGGAGTGCCCCAAATTAATTAAATTTTTATTTTTTCAGTAGAGGAGAGGCATTGCAGCAAGCAAGGTTTTACAGATAACTTCCAGCTTCCTGCAGACACAGGGTGTCTTTTGCAGGATTCTTATCTGAAGGTATTGCAGGAGTTCTGTATTGAAATTTGCTTTCTGCATGGAGCAAGTCTCTCATTTTAATCAAATGAAGAGTTTTGAAAAAAAATGTGTTTTCTAGTTAAGGTTAAGGATAACCTTTTCAGGAGTGCCTAAACAAAAGCTGTGGATCTGATTTACAAAAGTATTCAGCTGGTTAAAATGATGAGGGGATGGTTACTGGGAGTTGCAGGAATGCAAAGATACCTCACTCTCCCTGCAGTCACACTTGTTAGGGCTCTTGTCTTTTCCTGTCATTCTTGCTAACTGCCACTCTGAACCTTGAGGCAATTAAATACTTTTCACACAACCAGCCCAAAGATACACAGGCAGGGATGCAAATTTAGCCCGATAGGCTGTGTCTCCTAAGAGCTGCCTCCTACATCTTGTCTCAGCAGCAGTGTTTGCTGAGAGATGCCTCAGTGAGCGGAGGTTGCACGTAGTCCTGTACTTTGTACAGCTTGAATGTCACTCAGACGCTTTCCCCCTGATGGTTTGTTTCTTTGGAGGTTTGTTGGGTTTTGTTTTTCACTCTATGGGCAACCCTATTTTCCACGGGAAATCTTCACTGCATAAAGGCTTCATTGCAAAGCAAAGAGCACTACTTCCTGCAGTTGTTTCTCACTTGAATATTACTTGCAAAACCCTTAAAAGCATTGATGTTTCAAGCAGATATTTTACGTAAGTGTTTTGTATCATCTGATGGGAGTTAATTTTGCCCACTAGATATGAAAGTATTGCTCTCTAGAATGCTGCTTACTAAGCAAAGGAGCAGTGAGGTGGATTGCTGCTTGAGATAGCAAGGTGTATCTATGCCATCTACAGGTAGGAGAATGAAGCTGGGAATGTACAACTTAGACATCTCCCACGCTGTCCAGGTTTGCTCTCTCGGATCCTGCCAGGGTGGCAACGGGCTTCACCGTGGGCAGCAGGGACCAGCAGGAAGGGTTGAGGGCAGTGCTGTGGTTACGGAGCCCATCAGTCCATCTCTGGCAGGGTTGGTGTAGGCAGCAGAAAACCAGCGAGTTTGCGGTATGTGTCTGTGACTGTGCAAATGAGAGTTGCTGGAAGTTTGTGTTCCTCTGTCAGCTCTGCAGAAGGCATGGGGGTGCCCAGTTGCAGGTGCCATGGTCCCCCTCTGTGCTACAGTGGAGGCTTGAAGAAAGTCATACAAAAAAGCTGCATCAACAGGGTGCTAATAAAATCCTCGTGATCAAGGGGAGAACATGAAGGTGTTTTGTGAGAAGGGGAGGGGAAAAACGTTAGTGGAGCCCACCAGTTTGTCAGGGAAGAGAGAACTTTTTAATTGACTGTCAAACCATAACCTTGGAAACCTAAGGAGAAGAGGCATCAGCATGTCTGTCAGCGCAGATAGGCATCAATCCTCCCTGGCTAGACAGCAACATGATTACTTCTGGGATAGTGTCAACAATTTGGAAGTGCAGAAAGCTGATCTGGTCCCTTACAAAGGAAGGTGCATCCCACCTCCTCCCCTCATTCATTCAGGCTGTTTCATTTAAATAGATTGTTTACAGCTATTTTTTAACTAGAAGTGATTAAAACCTGTATCTCTATTTGAAAGGTTTATTTTCAGTTTGTCATGGCCTATTCCAGAATAAGGTCAAGCTGGGGAGAAATATCATCTTAACCATTTGCTTTCTGTGTTTTCTATTGGTTTTGTGATTTCCTTTTTTTCTTAGCCTAAGATACCCAAACAAAACAGGTATGGAGTGGTTGATAGAAAATGCTTCTAAATAGCTTTAATTTCAGCAGAAAAAAGTCTTAAAATATCAGAAAAAAATTACTTAAGAACAATTTGTTATTTGGGAAAAGATTTGGAACCTTATCTGACTAGGGAAGAAAATATCTCCTCTTCCTTTTAAAGGCACTTTCAGAACCATTTGCTGGCTTTTGGGACCAGTCAGCAGTCCTGCACATCCGATGGTGGGAGCTCATCTCCTGACTAACATGCAGAGCTACTGATGGAGCACCTGAGGTAGTCATCAGCCTCACTCTGCATGGAGATGATGTGTCACAGGAACCTTCCTATGGGCCTGGTGAGGGGCAACTTCACTGTGCTGTGCTAGGTGATTCTAAGACACGAGACAAGACACTGTTCCGCTCTGCTTTCCAGCTCTGTGGAGTCATGGACTTTGCCCAGGATTTCTTGCCCATGGAAATGCATGTCCAGAACAAGCTGTTGCTTCTTAGAGGAAGCATTAAGCAGCCCTCACCTGTTTCTCTGGTCAGCTGCATCTCTTCGTGGTGGTTCTAACAAACCCAGCGTGACCCACATCTCCTGTTGCACTCTGAAAGGCATGTCTTCAGGAGCCCCAGGTACAGTGATATCACTTGAGAGCTTGTCCTGTGTGTTCTTCATGCTGCGGTTCCAGGTGTGAGCTCAAGAACTATTCTGGGCAGTACATGCAGGTCAGGTAAAGTCATAAGCAAGGGGCAGTCAAGAGGCACTCTGTTCTGCTTCATTCTACGACAAAAGTTATGAGTAGAGTTGTGTAAATAGTTGGTGGTTATTGTTGCTGATGGGTGGCTGAACTGCCTTGGAGTTACTGATATTCTTTATGTGCTTGCTGAAATGAAAGCCTTCAAAAATTAACTTCACATCAAATTAAGTGCTCTTAGTACCAGTGCCAGTAGTTGTGGTTGATCCAAAACTGTTGGATTTAGCTTTGGTTTTTGTCACCTTACTTGTTTTGCTCCAGGTAAGCTAGAGCTGTTCTTTTTAAAAGGAAAAATATACTGAACTGTTAAATTTTGGACAGGCTGGATTATAGATGTAATGTATAGTGACTGTGTGACATGGTATGATTGTCATTCTACTGTCATTCTGCCTAGAAAAAAAAAAAGAGGACTGTTTTCTGCTACTGGAGAGCAACTATTGATGAGCATGGCCTCTGCTCTCTTCACTTTGGTTCTGCAATCAGTTCTTGGTTTTGGAGCATCTCTCTACTCTCCTGGGTAATGGCAAGGGCCATGGGAATGAGGTTATTCAAGACACTGATTTATGACCATAATATTGTGGTCTTGTCTCAAATTCTTTGCACAACTTATCCTAATGTCACCTACTGTTATCTGGGAGGAGAAAGGGGACCTTAGTGTACAGCTCAATTTATATTAATTGTATTTTCTTTTTACATGCACCAAACTTTTGCTAGTTGTTTTGCAGAAGTTTAGGGGAGGTAATCAACAACACCATGCCCTGTTGTACAGCACATCTCAAACAATTCATATGACATTTTCTGAATTAAAAATAATTAGTAGCTTAAATGATCAAAGTGTTTTGTCGAAGGGCAAACATCTGTGCTGACTGAAAAGCTTTGAAGGCGCCAGCCCATTAACACCCATTAAATCAATGATATATGGGACTGTGCTAGGGAGCTGGCTTTGTGGGCGTTCTCTAAACAACTTGAGGTATGTTAATTTTCTCCCTGAAGTGCTGACAAACAGTTTAAAAGCCCTTTGCTGTATCTGTCCTCCTTTATCCTGACTTGTTCTCCTTCTAGAAGCACAGGACCTTGGCTTGTGGCTCCTGGTGTACAGGTACCACATCTGAAGAGGGTGCGAGTGCATAAAGGGGTGTGTGAGCACCCTCTCTGTGGGATTACCCTGAGGCTCTGTCTCACAGGCTCTAACAGGCAATTTCTGACCATTCAAGCACATCTTCAGTTGCCTTCCTGGTTGATAATGGAAAGACAGGTGAATGGTTGGAGCAGCAACCATCAGCAACAGAGGGATTTAGCAGAAGACCTCAGGCGGACTGTTGGGTCTTGGCCCTGCATTTTTTTCTGTTCACCCACAGATCAGATGTGAATTAATACAGGCTCGAAAGCTTATCTTCAGCCAGTATGTGTGTAGATGGGCACATTTAAGGTGGTGTATGAAGAGTATGGTGTGATATTGCACCAGGAGAGTGATTTTGCAAATTGTTCCAGGCGTGTAAAAGATCTGAGAGCCATGTGTGAGCAAGCACTTTATCCTTGTCTGGCCCATCAAGATAAAAACCTCTGGGTTTGTGGGTTGTGGTTGGTTTGTGTGTTTTGTTTTTTTTTTTTTAAATTTGTTCTGAGGACCCCCAATGCTGCATTTGCTCCACAGATCTTGGTGTGGACTGCTGTAGAGCCTGACGGTGGGAGGGCAGGAGCCAGCCAGGCAGGGTGGGGAATACCACTGCCAGGCACACAGGGCTGGCTTGCTGCAGCTCATGGGAGAAGCATGTTTAGAGAGTCCCCTAGTAGCTTTGTTACTTCCACATATAGCACAGTTCTTCTTTCACACTGTATTTTTTTAGCACTACATTGAAATTTAACTGGAAATTGTATGTGGATTTTAAGGGGATGGGAAAAGTGACTCCTTTGATGCGACTGGGAGAAAATAATGTCTTACAAATTTCCACAAAGGCTGCTGTGGAGACCCAAAATAGGGAGTATCGCTGTCTAATCCTTGAGCTCTAGACACAGCAATTAAAATTATGAAGTTAGTAGAAAAGTCATCTCCTGAACCTGGGTGTATGTTGCCCCATGGCAATGTTTTTATAAAAAATAATGTATATACGAAATGGAGACTTTTATCACTTTCCTCAGTACTCAGAGCTGAATTTTTCCCAATCTGGGAAGTTCTTGCCCTTGCAACAACCCCTGGACTACGCTATGACTATTCTGTAACCCCATTTTACTGCAGGAGAGGTGGGTTGCAGGGAGCTTGCAGGACTCAGCCATGAGAGTGTTCAGCCACAGGGGAGAGATTGAGCCTTGGTGTTCAAAACCCAAGGCTAGTCCCTTAACCCTGGATGAATCTCCCTGTCTTTATATTGATTTATCTGTAGGATTTCACTTCATCACAGTATATACCATAAGTCATGCAGACACATTCTGCATTAACAACATTAACATGTGCAGCATACACAGGTGCTTACAATCCAGTTTTAAATTCACATTTCCACAAAACGGGGTCTATTGCATGGATACAAACAATAATTTTCATGTCATATAAGGGTGTCTGTTTAAGGTTCACCCTCCAATTTAATAGATAGATCTCTTTTTAGTATTCATGCTAGAGACAGACCACGTGCAGCCTCTTCTGGAAAACTGGGCTTTGTAGCCTTTGGGGCTAAAGGATCCAGTTATGAAAGGAGAGCCCTTGCAGGGGCAGGGGAACTTGCTGGTAAATTGGGTGGAGCAAGCTAACCTAGGAACTAGGATGCTTTGGTTTAAAGGTAGAAGGTGCAGTCCACTGCTGAAGCCCAGTGGGGTAGTTCTGTCCACAGCAATTTAGTCCTGCTCGCTCAAGTGATTGAAAATTAATTACTCTTGATGTACACCTCAGCTACTAACGGGTTCATCCAGCAAATATCTGATGCGGAAACCAATAGGAAAATAAAGCTTTAGCCTGCAAGGTCCAGGTATGTTATGCCATTAAGACACTTATTATATCTGCTCAGTTCCTTCTCCACTCTGCATAAAAATTCCTACCAGCCCTTTAAATTCAAGCAAATTAAGGGCACACACTGAACTACTTGTTATTAATATCTCAGCACTATTTTCTAATTCCCAGTTCATGCTTGAAATGGATTAAAACTGCTAATCCTTGACAAGGCAGCAAAATTTGATGCTAATTTATTGATGTGCTCTTTTAAGAAACTTTGGGTTTCTTGTCTATAAATTAAATTTAAACAGAGCATTCAAGGTCCTTCCCAATTTGGAGAGCAGATCTGCGTGCTAAAACACTGCATGTCCTTGAGCTTAGTGCGCAGTATGGCTGAGGAGGGGTTGCCTTGTTTTTCTAAAGGGATGTGTATCTGCCCTCCTTGATAGCTGGCTCTGAAGGTCAGCTGTGACAATGGCTTCTCCATCTTGCACCACTTGAGTTGTCTTGGCACGCCTTGAAGAATGTTCCAAGCTCTTCCACTGAGCTTTTTGCTCCTGTCCCAAGCTCAGGCAGTGCTCGGTGCTGTGGGTGGTGTTTAATGAGCTATCCCAGATGGGGAATGTCAGTGCGGAGCCTGGGAGAGGCTCTGTTGTTCTGCAGGGAATTATTTTGGAGTCCTTGCACACTTTTACCTTGGAGTCTTATTTCAATCTTAGTCCCACACATTTATGTTAGTAACATGCTCCTTTACTAAAGGAAGTTTATTATTTTCAGAATGTTGCATTTCTGTGGCAATTTTCACTTTCCTCAGTTGTTGCTGTCTTCGTGGGAAGGAGTAAATGCTGGGAAAGCTTAGAAAAAGCCTGCTGTAGGAAGCTGTGAGCTGTGCCTTGCTCACAGTGAGCAGAGCTACTCTTTTCTGTAACAAGCCTTTTCCAACTCCACAGACAACTTTACAACTCTGGGAAAACCAACAGGAGCAGCCTGGGCATCCAGGTCCAACTCCTGAGCCACGCTGACTGCAGCTCCTGTGCTGAGGCAGCCAAGTCATTGGAAATCCAGGAAAAGCAGATAGCTGACAACATCATATTGACTGTGGCTGATGCTATAGTGAACCCTGTGTGGGCACTGAGGCATTAATACAAGATTTCTTTGGGTGGTTTAGTGTCTTGTCCTAACAATATTTTTTGAGGGTTTGACATTGCTGTCTTGCATTAGGTCAAAAACTTGGAATTTTTGAAATTATTTCATCCCAACACTGCCTCCCACATCCTGTCTGTCATCCCAGATATTTTTGTATCTCTAATGTCCAAATAAAATATTTTGTCAGTTTTAAAAACACCTCATAACTTGACAAGTTAATTGAAAAAATACTTCCCTGAAAAATATTTTTAAAATGGCAATTATCACCTCAGACATTTCTGGGAAACTGATAGCAAGTTTTATCAAAATCTAAATGACTTTGCAATTTAAAAAGGCAATTGCTATTGAATCCCAGAAAACTTTGACAAACTGACTGCAGTAATAGTGTTCTTTCCAGCTCCAAAAAATTCCCGTTATTTAAGATGACCTGTGATTCCAGACACCACGATAGGAAGTCACTGTCTTGATGAGGAGATGCGGGTGAGAAGGGACTGGTGCAGTGTGTCCAAAGAGGATGCAGCCAATGCTGCCTTGCTTCTGCCAGTACAGGGAACACCAAAGCAGTGCAAGCTCTCCTTCTGAGTCTTTAAAGGTCCTGAGAACCAAGTTTTTCATTAGGTATTTGCAGTGAAACATAAATTTTCACAAATGCTGGGCCAGAGCGCTCACCTGCAGCCACAACACCCTCATCCCCATGTCTCTTTGCCTCCTAGGTCTCCTTCCTGATCCCCGTGGTGACATCCAGTCTGGCTTTCACTCCCCAGCACCACTTTGCTCTCCTCCAGATGCTGCTGCTGCTTGGTCTCACCTCTGAGCCCATTACATCAGGTATTTCCCTTTTGTTTTTGCACAAAGAGCAGTGTTCATCCTGCTGAGTTGAGATTATTGGCAAGCTTTGGGGAAAAATGCACTCAGGCTTATCTGTCCTTCTGTAAATACTCCTGGAGTAAGGAGAACACACACACATGCCTGTGAACTAGTACTCACCAGCTCATGTTTCTGTCTCTTTATTGCTATTTCTATGACATTGCCGTGATGAACTTCTGTGCCTGGCTATCCTTAAAGGGATATCAATTAGCCCAATAAATTTCTCAAATTCAAGGGAGTGTGAAACTTGTGGTTCTCAAATACTGAGACTGGGTTGGTGGGGTTGGTAACTGGTGAAGGTAATGCTTGCCCAGGGCTTTTCTGATGGTGCAACTTGGCTTTTATGGGATTTCCTTGCAGAGATTTTCCATCTTGAGACCAAACGCATTCCCACCCCTACTGCATACAGTCTTGGCGTAGCTGGGCTTCCTGAAGTGTTTTGTCCTCTTACCAACAACAGCATTTAAATGAAGAGAGCAAATGGTGTCTCTGAGCCTGGACATTGCAGGGGTGGAAGTGAGTATTGACAGGTGATACCTAAGCAGGATCCTTAACCTGGAAAGTTAAATGTACTCTGCGTTTTCTCTGTATAGTGTTTGCTTTGCTGCTAATAAAGCTGCATGCTGGAAAGAGGGCAAGACTAGATCTACCTGGCATTTGAGGCTGGCTTCCATTTAGCACAGCTGAAAATTCCCTGAGAAAAAGCAGTGGCTAAGACACAGAATATTAATTACAGATAAGGTCGACTGAAATACCTGGAGGAGATAGGCAGTAGCTGCAGTCTGTAGAATCCAAAGGGACTTGTCTGAGTGGCATTAATTTTTAATGCTCTAATCAGGATAAAATCCCTCCGCAAAGTCTTAAGGGGGAATAGAAGTCAGTTTAATTTTTGGAATATAACCTGAAGGAGAAAGCAATAATTTCAGCAATCTCTAGTGATGACAAAGTTCTTAATTGGACAACAGGAAAAACAAACCCCTCATTTTTACCCAAGTCATTTACAGTTCAGCTGAAGCCAGACAGAGCAGCAATTCCATTATCTTTATAAGCCATTCTGTAAGATTTAAATCTCTTGTACGTTTGTTTTGGTTTTTTTTAAGTGAGACTTCATGCTGCCCTGACAGACACTTCCCTGCTAAACCCAAAGGGTTTTTGCCTCTGCAGGGGCAGGTTTCTCCCCTCCCCTTCTGCTACCGTTTGCATGGCTGGCTGTGGGGTGGAGCTCTACGGGGAGGATTTGTGCAGGGTGGGAAGGGGAGCAGTGGTGGAGGATCTGTGGCATTCCTCTGCTCTTCCAGGAGCTCTTCATCCCACTGAAAAAATCCCTCCTCGCCAGAGCATAATAGTGTGCTAATAACCTTTCAAAACCCGGAGCTGTATTCTACAGGTGTGTGAGGCATATGGCTTCTCCCCATTAGCAATGCAAATTTAATCAACTGGAATAATATTCAAATGGCTGGCTCAGCACGAGCCAACAACCGACAAGCAGTTGTCACTTTTCCCCGCTTTTGGCAAGCATAAGACAGAACTTTGATTAAAACTTCAATTCTCCTTAAAACAGATATCCCTTTGAATGAAAGGAAGCAACATCCTCTAGAAGATCTATTGCATTTCCACTGTCGCTTCCCAAGAAAACTGCTCAGATCTCAGCAACATCAGACAAAAATCTGTTACTTCCCAGCTGAAAAGCAATCCTTGTCACTAAACATGCTGTAATTCAGCAAAGTGACAAAGTTCAGGTTAATCTGCATATTTTCCCGTTTGGGATTTCTATTGCATTTCAATTTAATTTCATAGCACGATGCTGTTTGTTGTTGCCTGACTCTTGCTAATAGCCTCAATATGCTGGATGTCTCCTCTTCTGTCTGTCAAATGGTGCCAGGTCACTGGGTTTATAGACTTTACTGCAAAGCAGGAGTCTGGAGTGTTTTGGTCCCCTCCTCGCTGCAGCAGTGCAACTTGACAATTGTGGTGACACTCCTGGAGAGTCAGTGTGCTCACGTTTAATGGCAAGGGCAATGGAGGCTGGGACTCGCCACGGTGGGACCTGGCTCTGGGGTGCTGTGCCTGGTTTGCTGGTCAGCGTAAGTACATCTTCCTGGTGACTTGTGGAAGGTGTGGTGGTGGTTGGAGTTTTGTTTGAATCTTATGGGAATGGTGAAAGAAGGGGAAGGACAGGATACAGAAATGAGGGTCTAGGCGCAGATTGGTCTCTGAACGGCCACAGGTTAAAATGTGCAGGGGGCTGTTTAGGGCTGGCCTGTAAATCTGAGTGATACCCTACAGACTCAACCAAGCCCCAGTCACTTTTCTCTGGGTGGTACGTTCTCAGACAGTGCCCTACAGAGAGATGTTGGTGTTGAGGCAGGTCCAGCTGAAGGGAAGCTCTGCACTGGGCTTGTCCAGGGATCAGGACTAGGATCCTGTCATTGAAAATGTATTTGTTATACAGAGATTCACTCCTGTGCTGGGTCATGTCACAGGTGCCACAACTGAACAGGAGACCCCCTTCACTGAGCCCTTTCCAGCTTAACACTGTCCCATGCTGCTGGAAGGGGATGACCTTGTTCTTCTGGGTGTTTTCAGGAGCTTTGCAGCATTGCAGTGTCCTGGTGCCCCAGGGATGGGTGCTGACCATGCATTACCTATGAAGCTGGTGTTTTAGCTGCAGTGTAAATACCGATTTTGATCTGGCTGACACCACGTTTGACCTGATGGCACTTTGTTGGAGTTTGTTGATACTGATGCAGATAAGCTCTGGTCCTGTAGCCTGCCTCCAAAATAGCTGTATCCATGTCCTGTGGTAGGCAAAACTGCTTCTCTTTTCTGTTTTTCTAGAAATTGCGTGTGATGCTGCCTCCTCTCAGCGTCTGGGCAGTTAGAGGAAACTATAGTGTCACATAATTGTGAGAGGGCTGCAAGACTCCACTTAAAATCTCAGATAATTGTGGTCACTTTATTTTTCATTCACTTAGCGAAAGAAGAAAATGTGAAATTACTACAGCATATAATTACAGCAGTAGTTTTCTTGTGTTCTTGTTCATTAAATGCTGATTGAGAATGGTTTGCTAATGACTTTGCTGAGTTATTTCAAATAATATTATCTTTTATGTGACTGGAAACAGTCTTTTTATTGGAAGCCCCTTTATCTAAAAAGGCCCTGTGTGACACATCCTTTTAAAGGACCATTTGATCATAAAAAATAATAAAGTCTATCTGACTGTTGCAGAGACATGGAAAGTGAGTTGCCTGAAGATGCAAAGGTAGACCCTGTGGTGCATGATAAAGAAGGGTTTGCCTTATTTTTTGTAGCCTTTCTGCTGCAGTAGTGAGATGATCGCACCCATCAGCCGGATGCAGTGCCTTGCTGACTTCAGCCATGGCTGATGCCTGTTGGTGGGATCTGAAGTTATAAGGGATGTGGTGGCACTGTTTGGAGATGGGACAAACCTAGGAGCTCTGTTCCCATGAGGAAAATAATAACACAGCCAGCTTAAGGAAAATACAAAGCTAAACCACAAATTCTGGACTTCAGTAACTGGAGTGTGTTTGCTGGGAGCTGAAGGGGTGGCAGGAAGGTCTCCAAGATGCTTTCCTCCTGGCATGCTACTCCAAGGGCTGTTACTGCTCTCTGCATCTCTGCCTCGTTTAGGAAATGGCATCTCACTGCTGTGAACTTTGTGATGGGGTTTCTCACCCTGTCTGAGGCTCTTTGATTTATGTAGGAGCTTGTTTGCAGGCTGTTTGCAAAGTTGTCTGCTGCTGATAAGTTAGTGCCAGTAGCCAGCGTGTTTCTGGCCTCCAGCCAGGTACGTGCAGTGCTTCCTGAGATACTGGCTGCTCCTTGCTTCGGTGTTTGAGTGCTGCCTGTTGGTCTTCAAGTGCCATCACCCTGTGATCTTGCCTGCACGGCCTCCAGCTGAACTCTGGTTCTTCATGGGAGGGCTGCAGGGCATCTTCCTTACCAACCTGGAGCGCTCCGTGGGGCTCAGCGGCTGGAGGGCTTTATGGGCAAGGGGACACCTGTGGCCCTGGGGATTTGCTGTGGGCTCTGCAGCTGAGGGGTGTGGGAGCAGGTAGTGATGCTGGAGGGCCAGGAGCAGACCTCCGCCCCTGTGTGGGCAGATGGACAGAAGGGGTAGGTAACAGTCACAGCTCACGAGGGAGCTACAAGTTGTGGCTGGAACAGGGCTGTGTTGGGATGGAGGTAAGCATCAGCCCTCACAGGAGGGAGGAAAGCCCTGGGGCTCCTGATGCACCATCACACACGATGGTCGGTAGCAGAAACATGGTAGCAAGCACAAGCAATGCTCCCACTGCTTTCCACATGGTGCAGGTTTCACATGTGTCTCACAGATCTTTTATTTTTGTTTTCTTGGGGAAAATTACACTTCAACATTCTTCTTGCTGTGTCTCTTCTTCCTCTTGTAGCCACCCAGGGCAGCGCAAGTGCCTAAACATCTGTTGTGAAGGCAGGGTTGTGGCCTGGTTTGGGGTTTTTGGGTTTAGCAGAACTTGTTCAGCACGGACAAGCAGCGAGCAAAGAGTCTTTGGGCATTTTGATTCCCTTGATTGCTGATTTTTGTTTACTTCAACCTCTTGAAAAGCAAAGTACTTCTTATCTCTGCACAGGAGATGAAGCCATTACTTTAGCTGCAGCCTACTTAAGAAAAAGGGTGTTTTTCTGATGCTTGTGTTTTCCCCTGAGAAAACATAAAACACAATGGAAGGAGTTTAAGCAAAAAACCAAAGTCCTTGGACTCCAAAGGCATCAAAGCTGAGCTACTTTCCTTTGAAAAGAGTCTTTGGGTGGGCTATGATTATTCCTTTTATAACGCCTTTATTTATAACGCCACCCATCAGATAGGTTTTATCATAGCTAATTTTGTCTTCCATTTCTTGACTCTTTTGTCTATTTTTTACTTTGATGCACTTAGCTAAACAAGCTCAAATACACTCCCAGGAGAAAATCCAGCTCTAGGAGGTGGTGCAGCTTGGGACCAGGCTGTGCAGGCAGCCCTCTCCAGGAGCCCAGCCTCCCTCCAGCCCAGCAGAGTGGTTTCTGCATTGGTTGCGTGTGCCAGAAGATCTGGGTGTCCCCTCTGTGCCACCACCCTGGGTGTCCCATCTCCTCTGTGCTCTGAATCCACCCCTAAAAGAGCTCTTGCAATAAACTTTCTTCCTGAGCTCGAATGTCTGCAAAAACAAGTGATTCTGGCTGTTCAAAACGTGTTCTCATTAGACTACATCAGGCAAGCACAGTAAGGTATCTTGTCTGTTTTTTAAGCAATGCAAATGGAATCCTGCGAGTGAAATATCCACACGCTGACAGCATTGGTGTGTGGTCCATTCATCTTGAGCTGGGAAGGAAGTGTCTCGGATGGAGACTGCTGCAGATGGGTTTGCAGAACAAAGGAGTAAAAGGTTAGTGGGGTCCTGCTGCTCTGCATGGAACTGACAGTCAGTCTGTCCTGGGCTGCATTAAAAAAGGGGTGGCCAGCAGGGAGAGGGACGTGATTGTCCCCCTCTACTCTGCTCCTGTGAGACGCTATCGGAGTACTGTGCCCAGGCCTGGGGTCCCCAGCACAGGAAGGACGTGGAGCTCTTGGAACGAGTCCAGAGGAGGGCCACAAAGATGATCAGAGGGCTGGAGCACCTCTCCTATGAAGAAAGGCTGAGGGAACTGGGATTGTTTAGCTTGGAGAAGAGAAGTCTCCGAGGAGACCTCATTGTGGCCTTCCAGTACTTGAAGGGAGCCTATAAACAGGAGGGGGAGTGACTGTTTACAGGGGTTGATAGTGACAAGATGAGGGGGAATGGTTTTAAACTAAGAGAAGGGGAGGTTTAGGTTGGATATTAGGCAGAAATTTTTCACTGTGAGGGTGGTGAGGCACTGGCACAGGTTGCCCAGAGAAGCTGTGGATGCCCCATCCCTGGAGGGGTTCAAGGTCAGGCTGGATGGGGCCCTGGGCAGGCTGCTACAGTGGTTGGCAACCCTGCCCATAGCAGGGGGGTTGAAACTAGGTGATCTCTAAGGTCCTTTTCAACCCAGGCCATTCTATGATTCTATGTGGTCAGTGCAGGGCATGCAGAAGAAGCTGCAACATCAGCTGAGTCTGTCCTGTCCTGTGGGGGTCTGAGCTCTGCAAACCCAACCTCTTATGGGGTGAACGTGACATGCAGTGATGACATGGCATGAAAAGCCCCAATCCTGGTGTCTAAGATAGCCAGCATGGCTTAAAGGGATTGATCCCAGAAAGGGTCGTGCAGAACTGCATGCTTTTGATGAAATTCAAACATCACAGACTTGTCCAGTTCATGAGGGAGAACAATCTGTAAGTCAGTCTGGAGCTGAGCTGCGTTCAGCCTGTCCTTGTGGGTGGCTCTGGGAAAGAGCAAACATCAAACACTTCAAAAATGTTCTGGGCAGGAACAAACAACAAAAACCTCCTGAGGTGCTGCAAGGCAGCAGGGACAGTGTGTGTCCTGGGCTGGTTGGATGCTCTTCCATGTGATGCCTGGGGTAGCCTCACCCCTCCCATCACCTGCCTTTTGGTGACTTACAGCGAGCACGAAACACTGAGGATTTTCTGGAGAAATTACATTCACAATGTCAAATTTTGAAGTGTGTTTTTCTTCACTTGTGCCAGGAGTTTCAAAACTTGTCCTGTCCAATTGGCCTCTAAATATTTGTCAGGTAGAATGTTTTCAATTTTCCTACCTGAGTTACTGAAGTATCTTTTCCTCTAACTGCTTCTTTTCTTATTATTCCCTCTCTGTTTCTGCTACCTGTGCAAGCTGCTTATTTGCATATAGTTACTTCATTACATGTTTTCTTTTGTTCAGATTGCTACTTGTTAGTTTTGAGGTTTTTCATTTACATTTAATTTTTAATCTTGTAAATTGACTGTTGTCAAGATAGCTGCAGGCCAAGAGCAAATAACAGGTTTTGGAACAGAAGTAATGAGATTAGAAGTCAAAAAGGTCCCAGCGAGACAAACAATGGCAAAAGAAAAATGAGGGGAGATTTTTTTCTCTCTGGGTCATGCTGATCAGGAATTTATCCTACAAGAAACCCTGCTGATATCAATGGGGTGAGTATGGGAGTACAACCTGACCCACAGAAGAACATGTTTTGAGTTTTATTGTTTCAAGTTCCTTAGCTCCTAACAGCCTTTCTGAATGATGCTGACACCCTTCTCTCTCCAGGGGGTTGGAGGTCTCTGGGGATACTCTCTGTGACTGTGTCGTACTTACGCCTGTGCAGGTGAGTGACATCTCTGCCCGTGCACATTAGGTCGTTCTCATTCTTCTGTAAATGGCAGGGTGCTCTTGGGGGCTTCCACACCCCTTTGACGGCAGTGAATTTTGGGGTTCTCTAAATCCATTTCACCACCTTTTTTGCAGAGAAAATAAGCTATTGCTGGAGGTTGGGTTGGTCGCTTGGTTTTTAATTGTGCTTGATCTGTGAAATTGCCAAGAAGCCTAAAAAGCGGTGGGATTGCAAAGCAAAACAAACCTACTGGGAGAGAGCAAAGTGCCATCTGGATACTTCCTTTTGTGCCCATGAAGCTCAGTGGAAGGAGACACATGGTCCCACCAGGTCCCTTCAGGAAAAGTCAGACTGGGCTGTGAATTACCTGTCGCTCGGCTCAGATACTCTGTAATAAAATAAAGGAGCAGCGCACATCTGATGGTCAGCTGTGGAGGCTGATCCAGTGAGGGCATTAGTGAAAATGGGTTTAGAAAAGGAGGCTTTTAGGGAAGTTTAAGCTACAGATGGGAATGCAGTGGGATTTTTAGCTACAAACACAGGGAGCTTCTGAGGACTAAAACAACAAAGTGTGCAGAAACAGTCATGCTAGGAAGTATCCATGAGTTTTCTTCAACTGTCTGTGCCAAAAGGAAAGGAAAACAGGCAAACTGAAAAAAAAGTCACACTGGTACTGCTGGTGGGTGACACAGATGCTGGATTAATTTAAAGCCTTAGACTAGTAGCTACACTGAACTATATGCTGCTGATTCGGGTGATGTATGAATACAACCCAAGTTGGAAGATTTCACAAGACAGTTTTCAAGGCGGAAATTGTTCAGAAGTGCCCTTTACACATCACCAGCTAAGTGGTGTGTATTTGCTGCTTGGAGCTACCGTGCCAGCTGGATGTCTGCCAGGCTTGTAATGCTGCTTTAAAAGGGATCACTTGCCATGCAGAGTTTTTGCATTTTCTGTTATCCAAACAGACTCACTTGAATGTTAATTTGTTCCTGGCTGCCAAGGCCCCAGCACTGCACAAAGCCAAACGCAGCCAAGCCCCGTGCCTGCCGGAGGGGCTGCTCCCATCCCTGCTCTGCCGGGCTGGGGCCGGAGGCACACGCCAAGGACGCGGGCTAGCCGCCTTCGGGGAGCAATCTGTCACTGGACATAAAACATCCAGCCACCAAGGCATTTCCTTCTTTCAGAGTGCAGTGCTGTGGCCTTGGCAAAAGAGGACAGCAGCTTTTCTCTCCCATGGGAGGTGACAGCTGGAGAGGGCATGGGGGAATATTTGGAAAGGAAAAAGCCTCTTGGGTTTTTGGAGCTGGGCTGCTGTGAAGCACCCTGGTCCTTGGACAGAGGCTGCAGGGGACAGCAGAGCAGTGTTGTGGGTGTGGGCAGGTCAATGGGGGTGATACAGTCCTTGTGGATCGAAGCTAAAGGCACCAGGAACTTTGCTGTGCCATTAGCTTGCTGCTGTCATAGCGCCTGGGCACTGAATCAGGTTGGGGATCTCTCTGGGTGGGGGTGACCCCATTGCACCAGGGCCCTGCAGTGGGGCCCTCAGACCTTCTTGCCACCCCTCTGAGTTTTATCTTGTCCTTCTCAAGGCAGTAAAATAGCAGCCGATGGCCTTGGCCTGGGTTCAAACAGGGTTGTTTGTCAGCTCTCTTCTAGTTCTTTTAAGTGTTTACAGCATTTTTTGATAGAAATATTTTAATGCTTAGGGTGATGAAACACTGGAACAGGTTGTCCAGGGAGGTGGTAGATGCCTTCTCCCTGGAAACATTCAAGATCAGGTTGGATGGGCTCTGGGCAACCTGATCTAGGGGAAGATGTCCCTGCTTACTGCAGGAGAGTTGGACTAGATGGCCTCCATGGTCCCTTCCAACTCAAACTATTCTATGATGCTATGAAATCTGTAGGTTTTTCCATGTGTGTGCGGGCAGAAGGGAAGCTACCTCGCTGGCCAGCTGCTGTTCATGACAGAACAAACTGCAAATCTCCTGTGCTGGGGGTGGCCAGTCCCCAGAAAAACCAGGGGAGGCTCTGAACTGCCCAGGGGCTGCAGATGAGAAGGGAGTGAAATATTGATGGAGACTAAATGAGATGGGAGGGGGTAGCAATGCGGAAGGTGTGATGGGAGGCGAAGGGTCCCTGCTCGGTGTGATTAGTGCACAGGTGTTGGGATGCTGTGTGTTTGGTGTGTCCTGTTGCCAACCTCATGCTAGGGCTGGCACCAAGATGATCCTTCAAAGTCCTCCCTTATGGAGGGCAAACTGTCTCTCTGGGCAAGGGCAGCAAGCTGGTGAGCAGATGTCAGGCTGTGGCAGTGGTACCACACTGGTGCTTGGTGTAAGGCATTGGAGCAGTGGGGATGCATGGGAAAGGCTTCCCCATGTCCACTTGTAGGTGCACAAGTCATTAGAAAGTCAAAGGGCATGGGCTAATCTCATTGTTGGTTGGCATGTGTTTTATAAGGCGCTGGGATTTGTACTGAAACTTCGCTGCTTTGACTAGAAGGCAACCAAATGGGTTCAAAATTAACTAAATCTCCTTCTGATTAATTTCTGTATCAAGGTTTTTGGATGCTTAAAGTAAAATGCAATTTTTTAGCATCTGGTTTTAGCCAAGGAGAAAATGGGAGATTGTTCAAAATTTGATTATATATTTAAAACGTGGTTTCTATTTAGAAACTGGCACTTTATCAAGTTAAACAACCCATTAAGCTCACAATCACATTCTATCTTTTGGGGCACAATGCCTTTTGCATCTTTTGAAATGAGTATTTGTGTCATCACTCAGCATGCTCCGAGGTGAAATTAATCTTCCATTGTATTGTTTCATTTTACTGCTGACTGAAATAATATTTTAAATATTTTTCATTGTTTATTTGCATGCTTCTTTTTGATACAGGAGTTACGGAGGAAATTTGAAAACAAGTCACAAAATTGAGATCCCTGATAAGCCTCTAAAACTTCTTAAATATTCATCTTAAATATTCTACCATCAGTGTGCTTTCAGTAATTGCTTTTTTACCTCTAGCAGATGCAGTCAATGTCGTTTTGAGAATTGCTGTGGTCTTTGAGGCCCTTTGATGTTAGGTGATCAAATACTTAAAGATGTGTTTTTTGCAAAGTGCTGTAGTCAGTTCTGGGGGATGGAGCCCGCAGAAAGTCCTGTAAAGGCCAGAAGAAAGGGTTGAATCATAGACTTCTGTAAGGACGAAGAATGTTGGAGCACATCCCAAACACTCGATGACAGACAGGGAATCACTGGCAGACACAATGCCTGTTGCAGTAGTGGCACCCCAGGCGTGAGAACAGAGGCTGTGCCTTCCTGTGCCCAGGGGTTGTGTCTCTGCAGAGTGGGAAGCAGATGCTCTCCCGCATGCCAAGGAAGGATTGTCTCTGTGTCCAGTGTCCAGTTGGGTGATCACCTCAGGGCTCAGTCAGGGTACGTTTTTGTTCAAAGGGCAGCTGTCATTCAGTAGCTGTTGTGGTTTGAGCCCAGCCAGCTGGCAGTGCAGCAGCTCATTCACCCTCCCCTTTCTCAGGGGAGAGAATTAAAGGGGTAAAGGGAAAAGAGACTCAAGAAGAATTTAATAACTAAAACACAATAAAATTGAAAATAATAATGTTGATAATAATAATAGATGAATATACAAATGAGTGATACACAGTGAACAGCTCACCACCCGATGATGAAGGCTCAACCCCTTCCTGGGCTAACAATCCTGGAGCAGACAAAGTCCCAACACCATAAACTCAGAAAAAAGAGAGCCCAAGAGTCTTAGAGAGCCAATTGAGAGAGAGTTTCTGGGTAGCTCCTCATTACATACTGGCTGTGACATGCATGAGATGGTATATACCATTGGCCAATTTNCCCTCCCCTTTCTCAGGGGAGAGAATTAAAGGGGTAAAGGGAAAAGAGACTCAAGAAGAATTTAATAACTAAAACACAATAAAATTGAAAATAATAATGCTGATAATAACAATAGATCAATATACAAATGAGTGATACACAGTGAACAGCTCACCACCCGATGATGAAGGCTCAACCCCTTCCTGGGCTAACAATCTTGGAGCAGACAAAGTCCCAACACCATAAACCCGGAAAAAAGAGACCCCAAGAGTCTTAGAGAGTCAACCGAGAAAGAGTTTCTGGGTAGCTCCTCATAATACACTGGCTGTGACATGCATGAGATGATATATACCATTGGCCAATTTGGGTCTCAGTCCTAAATCTAAGGTCGAATCCTAAGCCAGTAATTGGAGCTGTGCTCCCTCCCAGCTTCTCCTGCCCCTGCAGCCACTAACACAGCAGGGAAGCTAAAAAGTTCTTGACTGTCTTGACAGCAGCTCTAAACATCAGTATGTGATCAGCCTTCTCAGCACAAATCCAAACACAGCCTGACACTAGCTACTGTGAAAAAAGTTAACTCTGTCCCAGCTGAAAGCAGGATACACAGTAATGGTGATTTGAGCAGAATTCTATTCCTCCCCAGTCTTACATCGAGGAAAATTTTCCTTTTTTAGTTACCTCTAAAAATAAATGAGGCAGGCTGCTGTTTCTTTGAATGGTATGCCTGCTTTCTATGACAAGGCTGACTTAGAAATACATTGCACACAGACTTTTTGCAAATGTAGTCTTTTCCATGGGATGACTACAAGGTGTGGGTTATTTGCCTTAAGAGACTTGCAATGAATGCTTGCAGCTTAAGCTTATGGCATATTACTACCACTATAAAGCAGAGCAACTGCAGCAGCAAAGCCATCACTGCGCTTTATCTGTT
The DNA here is from genome assembly GCA_013400615.1 of Syrrhaptes paradoxus. NCBI lineage: Eukaryota > Metazoa > Chordata > Aves > Pterocliformes > Pteroclidae > Syrrhaptes > Syrrhaptes paradoxus. Next base: position 51,407 of record VZTO01008512.1, read on the forward strand.
GGAAGTGATGAGGTTATATCACCAGAACAAGCAACTGAGCAAGATCTATTATTGTTTGTGTGCTGGAAGGCAGTTTGATATCTAGATGTTAAAGAAATGTAACTGTAGAACATCATCTTCACTCTGTGCCTCACACTTAGAATTCATGCCCAGCTTTTTCAAAGAGATTTCCTGCCATTGCTGATGGAATATGTACCACAAGGAGTCCAAACACACCCTTGTATTATAAGTTAGATCCTCTCTATGTCCCAAAAGTCCGAGTGCCCTGTTTTCTCAAAATGAACTCATCGGAACACAGACTTTCCATCAAACATTTCCCATGCAGCCAGGGGGTTACCAGCTGCTTGGGCTGCATCAGCCAAGACTGATATACCTGGTCTTCTACAGCTCTACCCCTACCTGAGGTTCTGCTCTTCAGCAGTGGCTTTACACATGTCACAAAATTTTGTTTTCTTCTNTGCCCTCATATTATAAGTGAAATCCTCTCTGTGTCCCAAAATTCTGAGTGCCCTGTTTTCTCAAAATGAACTCATCGGAACACAGACTTTCCATCAAACATTTCCCATGCAGCCAGGGGGTTACCAGCTGCTTGGGCTGCATCAGCCAAGACTGATGTACCTGGTCTTCTGCAGCTCTACCCCTACCTGAACTTCTGCTCTTCAGCTTTACACGTGTCACAAAATTTTGTTTTCTTCTTGGGTTTCTTGTTCTTCTGTGGTATTTCGTATGAGAAATTTGATCAGCTTTCCCTTGCTCGTTGGTGTACGGTAAGCAGGTGTACATTTAAGATCAACTACAGACTCAATGTTTCTGAAGATTGCTGTAACTGCTGGCATTGCTTATAAGTTTCTGTCTACCTACTAGTGCTGAGCGAGGGACCTTCCTGCTTTGCCTCTTGTGTCACCGTTGACTACTTCCATGTTCTCATACTGGATCCTCATGGACCTCTCTTTGTCCTGATCAGTATAATAGTGCTCCACAAATCATTTCAGTGAGCAATGTGCAAGATAGTGTGCTTCAAAAAATACCCAGAGTACAGACAAGCCTCTTATACACTTTGTTATATTTGGTTTCCTTACTGCCAGTTCACTGGGGGGGAGGAATAATCACAGCTGTTGCTGTAATGTGCTGGTTCTTGGAAAAGAAATGAGTATTGTTCATTAGATGTAATATTGCTTCATCCCAAATTCCCAGGGCATAGTTGTTTCCTTGGTGAATATAAGTTACTTGCACAAATTCTACTAAGTTTTCTGACTGATTCAAAGGGAAATACTTGCAGCATCCAATCTAGAGAGTGTGGTTCCAAATGGGAGGCTGATGTGACTTAAAATGCCAAAGGCCTGAGGAAAAGATAAGAAGTGGGTAAATATAACTGTTGTTATTGTGAAAAAAATCACAACAGCAAATCTTACACTGTTGAAGGATTACTTTAAACATGAAATGATGGAAAATGAGTTAAAATTGAAGTAAAAATCACAGCTATATAGCAGATTGTAGTGGGATACAAAATAGAAGAAAGCCTAAATCTGGTTGTATATTTTAAAACTCCATCATAGGATAATTTAAAGCACAGGCCAAGCAGCAGTGGGAAGACTTAGTGCTATCATTTTCACACAGCAGTTAGTCATATATTAACTGCTGTAATATACTCCTCTCCCAGAACCCAGCCTCCAGGGAAGAATATTCTGCTCCTCTGGAAAGCACTGGTGTAAGTGAGAAGGCAGATCAGGAGATGTTCATTTATTCTCTATCAAAAGATTGTGATGCTTGCTGGGAGGGGCTGTCTAGAGCAGTCAGATACAACCCCAAGTGATGACTGGAGGTCATAAATAAATAAAATCAATAAATAAGCAGAGTCCTGGTACTTGTTCCTAACACTGAAAGGGGCTGTGAATTGGGTACTAAAGCAGGAGATCTGTGCGCCGGTAAAACAAGTCCAGGGACTAAGAACTGTTTGCAGAGATGTGCTTGCAGCTGTGATCAGGCTGTACAGGGGGGGATTTTGTGATGCCTCCCCCACACTCTTACCTCCTGCTACCTACGGTCTTCTTACAAGCAGATTTACTTCCAAAATGAAAAATACTGGACAGTAAATGTAAATTGCTGTAATAAAGTAATTTACTCCTGCTGAGTTTTACTATAAGCCTTTGTTAAAAATAGGTGTACATTTGGAAAGCCTGACTGCCTCCTAAATAGTGTGAATGAGGAAATCTATTGCTTTATAAATATTGCAAATTAATGCAGTGTTTCTTGTAATTGTTCAACAATTTCAGACCAGTCATCATTTTCCTTTATTTTCACTGGTATCAATATCAGACACTTCTAAAAAAAGAAACTTCCAGTCAGGGTTGGAAAGCACCCAGAGACTTTCCTTTCTATTTAAACCCAGATCTAGACTGTTTTAACATAGCACATGCAACTGTCCCATCCTTTGCTAGAGGAAGGGACAGCATAACCAGGTCTGTCTTATCCAACAGTGTGATTCAAGGACCTGTCATGCTGCACCTGGATGTGGCAAAAGGCTTGATCGCTCCAGCAGCCCTGGGTTCAACTTTGGCTTCCTGACATGATGTCTGCTTTCAAGGGAAACTGCAACCAGGGCATGTGACTGATTGTTTCCTGATTTACCCCAGCGGTGTCCTGGGTAAAGGTATGCTGCTATTTTAACTCCTTGTCACTGCAACGATGTGGATGTGTTATAATCACCTGCTCTTCTTTCCATGTGTCTGTCACCAGATGGCTGTTGTTGATGATTTATAGGATTATATTTCAGACCTCATTAACCAACATAAGAGCATCTATGTGCTAATTTCATCCTGTCAAATATTATTTGTAATAAACATCCTGGTGGTTTCCCTCAGTGGGGTTTATTGACTAAAACAGCAATGAGGCAGCGCCCACACGCTGATCTGGTGGGTCTGTTGTTAGGAGCAGGCTGGGTGCATCCACCCCCTCTCAGCCGCTGTATGCTCCCTGCTCAGCATCTGTCAGATGAAAGGCAGCCCCATTCAGCAATGCCTGCTACCATCAATGAAATGGTTCTGCTTAAAGCCCTCCCTCTCCCCGGTAATACACAGCTTCTTTAAAAACAAACTCATCACACAGCCCCTTACATGGATATTTTCTTCTTATCTGAAGAGCTCACGCCAGCATTCTCAGCACAGGCAACAAATTGTTATTTATTTCAAGAGCCTGAGGTACCATCTGTTAGCAAAGCAAGGAAAATAGCAGTGCCTGAGGGCACAGCTGGCCCTGCAGCTCCTGGATTTGGGTGCTGGGGCCCAAGCTTCCTTTCTGTAGTGCTCCATGCTTGTCCCGAACTATGGAGTGTGTCTTCTTCTCCCTCCCCTGTGATACAAGTCCAGTTTGGTTAAGATATTCCATATATTTTTGTATTATTTTTGCAACTGAAGGCCTGGCCACGTCAAGGCACTCCCTGGTTTTGCCGCACTTGCATCCCCCACACTGCCTCTGGATGGGGAAGCACATGAGACCTTCTCCTTCCAGAACCCTGTAGGTGTTAGTTGCTGTGACATCAGCTCCCTACCACCTCACACCTGTAGAAATATTTTTTCTTACAGTTGGGTGGAAGACTCATTTTTTTCAGGATTTTTTTTTGGTTGTTTCTGGAAAAGTTCCCTAACCATTTTTAAGTAAAGGCCTGTCTACACCCACATCCCGAGCAGCAATCCCAGCTGTGTGCCACACTGCGGGGCACTGAGCCCCATGACATGGGACACAAAGCCTCCATGAAGCTCGGGGAGTCTCTGCCAAAATCAGTGACATGCCAGCAAGCTGCTTTTAAAGGGTTTTCCTGGGGCCACCTGGATGTGATGCCAACCGCCTCCTGTGGCAGGCAGCGGCCAAGGGGGACTCTGTCCCCCGCTGCAGCCGGTCTACAGCCGCTCCCGCCTACTCGTGTTTCCCAAACGTCCCTGTCACTTAAACTTGCCAATCTAAAGAATAGCAGTCAGATGATTCTCACAACCATCTGTCTAAACATTGCTTTTGCTAGGAAGTCAATTAAGCTATAGTTTTTCTTTGCAGAGAGTGATAGCTGCACTCTGATGAGAAATACACTTGATAATTTAATAGGCATGTTGGCTTTTTTCTAACAAGCTGTGTTGATTTCTGAGAAGTCTGCTATTCACTAAGGGAGGAAAATGAATGAACTGAAGTAAAACATTAGAAGATTCATTAATGTGAAGGATGTTTAATCTCTGCAAACTAAAAATAAAGCTTGTGAACTATTTGGATTATTAACATTTGAATGATAAAGGAATTTAGGAAATGCCAACACAGCGTGTGAGAAAAAATGACAGCTTTTTAAATTAAAAAGAATTGTTTTGAAATAATGGAAATAATCATATTTTGACTTTTGAAGTAAGATAAATGTTTCCCTGACAGTATTTCTATGTAGCAGGATACTTTCAAGGTCAAAATCAAAATGTTGCAATAATTTTTCAGGGCTTCAGTTTGAATGAATCAGTTCCAGGCTTCAAGAGACTTGTTGACATTTTCAGTTCACATAAATTTTTGACTGTCTTCGGTCCTAGAATATGGAAAATCTTAAAACTCTCAAATGCAACTCAATAGGAAAACCTTTACCTGCTCAACCCAGGTGCTTTAATTGTCCATCTTTGGCAGGATCGTGGGGCTGGTTATAACAGCCAGGTGGTGGTTTAGCTGAGGGCAGTGACTTCTCAGCCTGGTGATAATGCTGAAGATGGTTTTTTTCTGAATTTTTTCCACCATTGGCCCCTACACAGGTTGGATTTTATGGAAAAGCAGGAGCTAGTTCTAAAAATGAGTTAGTTTGGTGGTTAGAGAACAATTAGGATTTTATTTTTATTTATTTTAGGATGATATTAGCACATCTGTGCACTGGCGCAGCAAGGTTTGTCAGCAGATGGTGAGTCTGAGTCTGGAAACTGTTCCCGGGAGAGCCTTTTGGGCTGTGGGAGAGCAGCGGTGTTCTGCTGAGCTGGCAGCCCTGGCCCCAGTGACTGCAGGGGTGCGGCTGCCTCGTCCCTCCTCTCTGAGAAATCCAGCAGCGAGCAGGAGCCACAGGGACCTGGGTGATCCTGGAGCTGCTCCCTCAAGTCGCGGACAGGGATAGCTGAGGTTGTGCCCTGGCAGTGAACAGAGGGATGTGCTGGGTAGATCTTCTCGGGAAGAGAGCATGGATGCAGGCTCCCTGCCAGAGCAGAGGAGCTCAGCTAGAATAGCATCACCATGCGTTTTCTGTCAGAAAGTGCTTTTTCCTCACAACTGAATAGTGGAGAGGGTGGAGGGGATGAACAGGAGGCAGTGACACCGTCCCATGCTAGCTGGTGGCCTCTGGGACCCAGAAGATCTGAGTTTAAGTCTTTCTCCTGTTTGGATCTGCTCTACATGAAGTCCAAGCAGCTCCTGAAAGCTGCTGCCCTTCCCTGAGGGTGCTGCCTCTTCCCAGGCCTTCTATGCTCATTGCTTGCAGGCAGACTCTTGGGAGAAGTTGACTTTACAAATTATTTAAGGCTTGTGGGATGGAGACTGACAGCAGGTGAGTGTTGGGCAGGGTGTGGGTGAGCTGTGGGGACAGGGAGAGGCTGAGAACCAGACACGTCAGGAACCCACGGAGGCAGGGCGAGAAACAAAATGAGCCAGGGTGAGGAAAGCCCCAGGTTTACACTGGACAAGCCCTTGTTTTGTCTCCTCATGTTTTCATAATAAAAGTTAAATGTGGCAAGTAAAAAAAAAGATGCAAAATAATTTTGGAACGGGATTGAGCCTCATGGCTGGATGCTCTGTAGAGGAAGGGACCAAACTTGGTTTAAGTCCCTTTGCTGGCAGGTACCTTCGGGGACCATGGGACGTGTTACTGAGCTTGCTTGCATTACATGGCTTTAATCTGCATTTAATGCATCAAATGCATTTAACTTCATCCCCTCCCCACTCTTCCCCTTTCTGTCTGGAAAACAGTATATTTAAGTTTAGGTAGGGGCTGTAATTCACACTTTCCAAAAGGACTTTCTGAAACACATGCACTATTCAAACACAGCTTTTAAATATCCCCTTCCCAGGGTATGGCCACAGCTCAAGGCCACCTTAGCATGGTTGTAATTCTGGGTTATTAAAATTTATGGTGGCTAATCTGTTGGAAAGCATACGTTAGAGCAGCATTCGGCTGATCAAGTACATTATCTGATAACTGCTGGTAGCTTCTGCTGCGTGATCTATAGCCCGATATGGAGGGAAAGTTATTTAACCTGCAGCAGTTTATGAGACTAGAAAGAAAAAATAAAACTCAGTGTAGACTTAAGAGAAAAAGATAAAATAAAAGTTGCTGAAAAGCAGCTAGTGAAACAGTTGAGGCATTACAGTAGTAACAGTAATTAACAGACCTGCTAAACCGATGGGCTGCGTGACCTTGGCTGGGAGCAGATACGGAATGGTGTCTGACTCAGGCTAGCAGAGAAAAAAATGAAGCAAATGAGGGGATAAAATAGCAGACTATCAAAACCAATCCTGTTCGAGGGAACCAAAAGGGATTTCCAAGGCAGATTTTTCACATAATTAGTAATGTGCTTTGAAATTTCTGGGAAGCAATAAATTGCTTGGCAGGATTGTTGGATTTTGGCGCAGCGAAGGCTGAAGAGTGAGCCCTTGCTGCTGGGGCAGGCAGCGGAAATGTACTTGGCTGGGTCTCATTTTGGATAGTCTGAGGATTGTCATCAGCATCCTGGGCATGGAGGGATCCCATGAGGTTGGTGCATTGGATCAGCAGCCAGCTTTTGCTAGGCTTGGTTTTAGGTGCTAAGGAAACACTGTCTTTCCCACCCTGCTCAGCAACCATGTAAGGTTGCTTTGACCTATTTAAAAAATGTTTTGGAGGTGATCTTAGTAATCCAAGCTGCTCAGAGCCTGCCTGTAGAGAAGTATTAAACCATTTATGCAGTTTTCCTCCTGCCTGCCACGATGTTATTCATGTTCCCGTTTCTGCTGCTGGGGCCACTGCTCAGTGTGGAGGGGCTGGGCTTGGTGCTGCTCTGACTGTGTACAGCGAGGACAGGACTCGGTGGCCTCCCCATCCCTCCTGCCACCTACTTGCTGCTGCCGTGGTCCCTTGAGGAGGTGTTTTCTAGGTCAGGCTGCAATTTACTCAGAGATTCATTCAGTTAATGGTCCATGCAGTGCCAAGCTGAGTATGAGGAACTCATTTCCCACCTTGGGGCAATGAATCCAGCAGCCCTTTGCCATCGCTGCTCGTTGCATCCCGCTGAGGCTTGCTGGGGTAGCTTTGCTTTAGAAAGAGGAAATGTGCTGATGAATCGGGAAGGGTGGCAGGCTCCCAAAAGGACTTGTCCCTTCTTTTTAATAAGGTGTTCTACTTCGTAACCTTCACATCATTTTTAATAAGCTCTTGTGCTGTGAAAGCCACACTTGGCTATCTTTCTCATTTTCCATCTGCTTATGGAAAGGGCTTAAGAAAGATGAATGGCTAGGAGGAGATTCTGTTGAGGATGGCTGCCCTGTGCAAGCAATCAGGGTTCCCATCGGTCTTTCTCTGGGTTTTTTTGGTCTAGTTTTCCAAAATGATGTTGCTGACATGGGGAGCACACCCTGGCACATGTGTATGGCCCAGGCTCCTTTCCCAAGGGGGCTTAGGGTGGGGGCTGAAGGGTTGTCTGGGCGAGAACTGAGGAAGCACAGCAGGGTTTATCCCATATATTTAATTTTCCATCTTTTCTTGTGTCTGCTGGAACTGTACCTGTATTGCTAAGTGAGAACACAGTCCTCCTGCCTAGGTGGGATCATATCAGTCAATTTTTTAGCAAGATTTCTTCAAAAGACTTAAGTGTGGTATAAAAATGATTCATCTTTAAATTCAGTCTGAATGCTTCATCATGCTGAACTGGAAACTCTTGTTCAAAGCTATCCCAAACAGTCCTGGGAAAGACAGAAATTACCCGGCAGATAGTCCTTACCGTGTCTGTCTTGAGGTGATTTGTTACAGCAAAATGAAACTGTCCAACAGTAATAAATTAAAAAATAAATCCTCTTCATCGGTGCAATGAGAATGTAGTCTTTATAATTTGTTATGGCAGTGTCAAAGAAATCTATTGCATGCGCCTAACTCTCGGAGCCAGGAGAGATTTCCTACAGCTTCTGTTCCCTTCCTTCTCGCAGGGAATTAGCCCTGCCCAGAGATATTGGCAGTGCCCCTCCAGACCTGCTCCCACAGTGATCAAGAGGAGCTATGTTTTTGGCTTGGAGAGAAGAAAAACAGTTTATTTTTGCCCATATTTATGGCAGCTGGCTCTAGTAGTATCCATAAGTGCTCACCAGTTAGGGTGAATCCCAGTTGGGGATTCAAAACTGGTCTCCAGAGAGCCTGTTTTTGCCCTGAGTAGCTTGTTAAAGCATAAATCAGTTCCCAGATAGGCCAGTGTGACCCTTGCAGTTTGTTGCAGAAGAGTTCATGCCACGGTTCACAGCAGTGTTTTTGTTTGCCCATAGGGATGAGTGTCTTGTTGCAATCCTTTAACTCATACAGCGTGTTCAAAACAGAATGGTCTTTGGCGTATTCCTGCTTCGCTGCTCTCGGCGAATTACCAGTCATCGCATGTAATTAAAGGGTAATTCAGCTAAACTTAATAAGCACATTAGTCAATGATATTTCTTAAAGCTTTGTCTGGGTAAACTCATATATCTTCAATTACAGGAATGGCTCAAATAAAAAATGAAGCTTCTTTAGCTGCTGTTTTTACTTCTAAGGGTCTGAAATGTATTTTTTTGTAGACCAACGAGCTCTATGAAGGGCTGTGGTGCATTCAGAACAACTCCTGACATCCTTTCCAACGCAATAGTCCTCCTCCTCTGCATGATGTCCCACATCCTTTGCGTGTTTGACAGGCTTCCCTTATCTCACACTGCTGGGGAAAGCTGTCATGTTCCCCCTGAAAGGGGAAAGGAGCTCCGTGCCCCAATCCAGCCTGCTCTTGGATGTCCTTGCTTGGCCCTAAGTATTCAGAAGTACTCAAAGTCTGCTCTCCTACAGCGAGGTCAGGGCGATGGCATGTGAGGACACTGCCATGGGTCACAGGGGGAGATGCTGTAGCCAGGACAGAGAGCAAGCCCTCCTCTCCTCTCTCACTGCTTATATTTCACCTACATTTTCTCAACAGCCCCTTGAGCGAAGAAGTCCCCTTATCTCTGGTCTGTGATGGGGTGACTCAGCCGCCCGACAGCGGGTAACGCAGATGTGGAAGTCCTGGCATCAAGGTAGAAATAATGCCACCTCCACCCGTAAGCTGTCCTTGAAATAGTAATTGGCTTGTTACATAGAGATGAAATGTGCTTTCTACTTTTTAATGTGTTTATTAAGTTGGCAGTATATGATTTATTATGTTCTTAATTATTAATTTTCTTGCTCGTAAGTGCCTGGATTTTTGTAAGTGATGAGACAGGGAAGTGTAATACTGACACTTAGGAACCTTAACTGAAACGAAGGGTTTGGCTTTTTAATGCAATTTATATTTATGAGAAACTAATACATGATCATCTTATCAAAGTAATGTAACTAATACAAGATGATTAAAAGACTGATGGCCAGATATGAACTGATATGGGCAGAAAATGAATAGCTGTAGGATTTAGGTCCTAATTTTGCAAAACACTTAAATACTCACTTAATTTTGTGGGCAGGGAGGCTGTCCTGCATTAAGTTCTGAAGTCTGAAGAAAGTTATTGAGCGTTGGTCAAGGCTAACTAATGTTCTGTTTTCTGTAAAATCGGGTTTGATCTGGGGAAAACCTGATATGGGATAGATTCAAGCACAAGTTCCGCTTGCGTTTATTCTCATGAAGCTTTACCTGCCGAGCGCTTGCAGAAGACACACGTGATGAGTGTGGTGGGCAAGGCTGGGTTAAACTGGTTTAATTCAAGTTCATAGTCTCTGGGGTTTTTTTTTCTCCCACTGTGCATGAAAATAATGCTCAAGTAGTGGGTCTAGTTGTAACAGTCACAGACTACCTCGAATATCAGGAGGTGTCATCCAGAGAAGGAGAAGAGATGGTATTATACCAGTTCTGTAAGTTACGAGCACAGGGCACAGCCAACACTTACTAATACATGTGAGAAGCTCTGAGCCCACTTGTAAGGGGACAGAAGTTACTCATGCACCTTCAGAGCTCCTTAGTCAGTATGACCGTGAAGTTTCATAATGAAGTAGTTCAGAACTAAGCAGTCATTGCAAGCAAAGAAAAGAAATCAAGTGAATCCTTTGCATTAAATGTTCCTTTAATTCCAGCAATTTCATTTTCACAGTACTGCATGTGCTGCATGAGGACAGCAGTGTGTTTATTCTGTAATTCCAGTCCAAGGGGAGGAAAAAGCAAGAATATTTGAATCCCTATTTCCAGCTACTCTCTGGCAAATACTTTTTTCCCCATATAAATCAAGGTATTGTCAGAATTCATGTTTCTCAAATGTCAAGGTCAGCTAGAGGTTTGTAAATTAGTTCATGCCAAGAGAAACTAATGAACCAGTTAAAAGACTGATACAGAGCTTTGGCACTGTGAACATGTTGGTTAATCATCTGAGAGTCCACTAAATAAGCTTCTGATTACTTTCTTGACTTTATTTCTGTATTTAATTTGACTAAATATTAGTCATAACCTCATTTTGTTGGGAGTTGCATGTCTTCACTAAGTCTTCTTGGAACCTTTTTTAGTTTTATATTTAAAATAGAGTAAAGGCTCTATAAATGGCATGTAGAATAATCATAGCAGTTATTACACAGATATTTTAGATACATTGATATAGATACAACATAAAACAGGACTACAAGTTGTACTTTTTTTTTTTCCCCAAGGAATAATCTACTCAAGTGCATGGGTAGCTCCAGGTGGACTTTGGGGTGATCGTTTCCCATGGATTAACACTCCAAATGCTGTTACAACTATCAAAACTTCCCCTGTGCATGCTGGAGAAGAGAATAAGGGTTCAGTTCCAGGCATCCATGGAAACTTCATCATCTCAGAGCTTCGTAGATCCCAACAGACCCAAATCGGGCAAGGAGCAGGCAGCCTCCTTGCCAAGAGCCGGGTCCTGGCCAGAGCCTGGCAGCAGGAGCATCTGAGGTCTCTTCCTCAGCTCGCTCAGTCTTCCAGATTTATTTTTCGTTCTGTGTAATCACCTTGAAGTCTTTTCATGGGTTGTTTGAACCTCATTGCCTCTCACTGGAGAGATAACACAAGATTTGCAGAAGCTGTACAACCTGTGCCTGAGGTTTTCCTGATGACAACTTCACGACCGGACTGTTTCCTCTCCTGGTTTATTGCACTGCATTCCTCTCAATTTTCATCAGTGCACAGAAAAATCACAGGCACCAGCTCATGAAAATGCAGATTTCTTTTTCCTCTTCCAAATCCAGCTTCATTCTTTTCTTAAGAAGGGGAAGTGGGTTTTTAAGTCAATAGATAGACTACTTCTAATGGGAATTGATGGTAGATGCAAGAGGCTTAATACCGCATTTCAGCTCCTTCACATCTGTCAGGAACTCAAATACATTCCTCTCCAAAATGAGTCTCCCCCAGGCAGGCGTTGCTCTGCTGACACCCTAACAGATGCAGTTGGTCCCTTTTGCTGTGAAACACAGTGGCCTCAGTTCAGCCAGGAGGGGAAGAGACTGGCCAAGGATTACAGAGGTGTGAGAAAAGCCAATGGATGAGTACAAACTCCAGGGACCCTCTTCCCACACCCTCAGGAAAGGGACATGGCCAGCACCCCACTGAGGCTCCTCGGGGAGCTCTCAGAAAAGGCAGTCCAAGGACATGAAGGTGAGAGGAAGTTTTCCCCCTCCCCAGCCCTTCCCACACTGTCTGGATGTGGCAGCTGGGGCTGGACCACTTCCCCAGCAGAGCTGGCTGGGACTTCACCAAGCGAGGAGACCATGTCCCTCCAGGGGATCAGTGGACATGGAGGGACATGTCCTCCTGGGAGCTCCAGACCCCTGGTTGTGCCTCCAGCTCTCGTTCTTTTCCAAATCAAAATCTCCGCTAACCTCAGTGGCTCAGGCTGCCAGGCCACTTAAAGCCTTGCAGAAGGAATGATTTAAATAAACACACGGTCTGAACCCCCAAAGGAGGGCAGATAATTAAGCACTAATTTGAGCAACATCTTAAAAGCCATTATGGGTTTTATTTGCAAATCAGCAACTGCTTAAATGGATGGGTTTAGGGTAAGATGGTGGTGATCATCCTTAGTACATGGGTAAGGTACTCTCTGTGGGCAGCTGTGTTTGGACACTGGTGGTGTTTCTGAGAGCTAAAGGAGGGACTGGTTCAGTAGTAGCCTGGTTTTGCAACACAGGCATATTTTAATCAGGGATAAATTGCTGACAGCATAATGGAACATGATGATAGCACATTTGTTTCGCTCATCAGCAATGCAACTGGTGAAACCGAAGCAGATAATTAGAGCTTATAATAAAACAAAAGCATTTACAGTAGGTACTACCAGAGGAGCAAGTGGAGCCTGTTTCTCATTGATGTTATGGTCCCTCAACCCCACTGGGACGCTGGAGTTACGGTCTTTCCTGCATCCCCCATTAGTTAAGGACAGTGGGCAAGTCCCGAAGCTAAACCCAGTAGCATTCATCTGACCTACCCTCCTTTGGTTTTCCCTACAGGAAATTTCTGTATTGACTCACAGTTCAAAGAAAGCTGATTATCCAACAGAGCAGTAAAAACATTTTCCTGTTTTAAACAATTAAGTTTTTAAAGCGATTTGAAGAAAGTGAAAAATTTCATGGTACAGCAACAAAAAAAAACCTGAGCTGAAGGGATGCAAAAAAAAATTAATACTGGGTACAGTTTTATTTATCTAAGGGAAGCAGGTAAATTCTGATGCCCCTGATTATCCAACTACAAAACATGGGGCAGTGTGTGAAGGAGCAGTGAGCTGCTGGCCACCAGTGGCACCTGTCCCTGTCTGGGCAGCTCGCCGAAGGGATGGACTCACCTTTTGGCCTCTTCAGGCCAGATACTTCTTTGGGAACATAAAGCTTACAGCACTTCAAATGTTTTCAGAGCCCATACCGATGTTGTCCCTGTTAGTCGGAGAAATATTTCTTCCTCCTCTGAAATCTTAAATCAGCTCTTGGTCTCCGACCTTACAGCAGAGATTTCCACTGGTTAATTGTGTTGGTTTTCAACACTTCACTCTCTAGCTGCAGAGATCCCACTGCTTTGTGCAGTACTAGTAGGAGCACTCAGGGAAGGAGTAGCGTCCTAAGGAGAGAACAATAACATCTTAAATCTTGGTCTTGGCTGAGTGGCAGCCTGCATTAATATATAATAGTATAAGCTAACTCAAGGAACATAAATATAGAGGACTGCCTCACATCAGCTTCCACGTGGATCCAGAGGCAGTGAAATAATACATTTTCTGATTGGGGAAAAAACCTGAACTGAGACCAGCTTTGTCTTAAAGGAAATATTGTTCCGGTGTATATTAATGAGAACTGCCGGCTTTTACCTAAAATAAAACATGCCTGGATTATTTTCTAATTACTCTATAATTATGATGAAAAAAAATNAGGACTGCCTCACATCAGCTTCCACGTGGATCCAGAGGCAGTGAAATAATACATTTTCTGATTGGGGAAAAAAACTGAACTGAGACCAGCTTTGTCTTGAAGGAAATATCGTTCCGGTGTATATTAATGAGAACTGCTGGCTTTTACCTAAAATAAAACATGCCTGGATTATTTTCTAATTACTCTATAATTATGATGAAAAAAAATGAAGAGAAGTGTCTATCTGCGCTAAAGCCATTACGCTGGACATCTGTGAACTCTGAGTCAGGCAAGGTTACAGCTGGTGTTTGACCACGTTTTGTGGCTAAGAGTGCAGATTGGGGGGCTGATAGTTATTCTGTGAGCGGGTTATCATCTTCTGTGCCAGCATTTCTTGGTAGATGCCATGTCAGACAGAGGCTCTGACAGTGGGTACGATGCACGCTCACATATGAAGCAGGAAGGCAGGAACTTGGGCACGGTTTTGTACATGATGTGTGCACGTTGAGCTGGATCCAGGGCTTGCGGTGACCTGTCCAGGGGCTGCCGGCCGCACTCTGATTGTGAAATAGCGTGTGCAGGTTGGGTTGTACGCTTGA
>VZTO01008512.1:66188-96458 GCA_013400615.1 Syrrhaptes paradoxus
CTGGGTACAGTTTTATTTATCTAAGGGAAGCAGGTAAATTCTGATGCCCCTGATTATCCAACTACAAAACATGGGGCAGTGTGTGAAGGAGCAGTGAGCTGCTGGCCACCAGTGGCACCTGTCCCTGTCTGGGCAGCTCGCCGAAGGGATGGACTCACCTTTTGGCCTCTTCAGGCCAGATTCTTCTTTGGGAACATAAAGCTTACAGCACTTCAAATGTTTTCAGAGCCCATACCGATGTTGTCCCTGTTAGTCGGAGAAATATTTCTTCCTCCTCTGAAATCTTAAATCAGCTCTTGGTCTCCGACCTTACAGCAGAGATTTCCACTGGTTAATTGTGTTGGTTTTCAACACTTCACTCTCTAGCTGCAGAGATCCCACTGCTTTGTGCAGTACTAGTAAGAGCACTCAGGGAAGTAGCGTCCTAAGGAGAGAACAATAACATCTTAAATCTTGGTCTTGGCTGAGTGGCAGCCTGCATTAATATATAATAGTATAAGCTAACTCAAGGAACATAAATATAGAGGACTGCCTCACATCAGCTTCCACGTGGATCCAGAGGCAGTGAAATAATACATTTTCTGATTGGGGAAAAAACCTGAACTGAGACCAGCTTTGTCTTAAAGGAAATATTGTTCCGGTGTATATTAATGAGAACTGCCGGCTTTTACCTAAAATAAAACATGCCTGGATTATTTTCTAATTACTCTATAATTATGATGAAAAAAAATGAAGAGAAGTGTCTATCTGCGCTAAAGCCATTACGCTGGACATCTGTGAACTCTGAGTCAGGCAAGGTTACAGCTGGTGTTTGACCACGTTTTGTGTCTAAGAGTGCAGATTGGGGGGCTGATAGTTATTCCGTGAGCGGGTTATCATCTTCTGTGCCAGCATTTCTTGGTAGATGCCATGTCAGACAGAGGCTCTGACAGTGGGTACGATGCACGCTCACATATGAAGCAGGAAGGCAGGAACTTGGGCACGGTTTTGTACATGATGTGTGCACGTTGAGCTGGATCCAGGGCTTGCGGTGACCTGTCCAGGGGCTGCCGGCCGCACTCTGATTGTGAAATAGCGTGTGCAGGTTGGGTTGTACGCTTGAAAAATGTATGCAAGAGCGTGTGAAGTTTTGTCACCAATGAAAGAATGATTGAACAAACAGTCCTTGGTGATGACCCGCTGCAGAAACCACAAGGAGGAGGGATTTATTGGTAGAAAACAAGAGTTGTTTTGTGGTAAGAGTTGTTACGCTGTATCCTCAGAGGAAGGGCTGGGTTTACTGGGCAGCCCAAATGCCTGTGGGAAAGACAGAGAACTTGTGAGACGCCCAGATTTTCAAGCAAATGCTTAAGCACAACGTCAGTGTTAACCTCTGGCAGGTCCCAGATGAATCCACATTGCCAGGCTCTTCCCTGCTGGCTGCATGACTCACACCATTACCCAATTTACCCTAATTGGGACCTGGCCAGTTCCCCAGCTGCTGGTTGTTGAATTAGCTCCACTCAAACGGGGGCAGCTGGAAGACCGTGGCTCTTGAGCTCTGCTTGCTGGGCTGCAGTTGCTCTTTCTAGAGTGTGTTGCTCATTTGGGCTGTTCTGTCCTACCATTTCCTGGTAGCACTTTAAGGACTTGTGGCACCCTGGGGTGCCTTTGACCCTGCAAGCTGTCACACTGGCACAGCTCCTCCAGGCCAGCTCAGCCAGCAGCATCCAGCACCTGGAGCCAAGGGTGGTGGAGAGAGGGCAAGATTTGACCCCACAAATTCACATAGCTGAAGGTGGGGGTGATACAGGAAGCCCACTGCCCACCGTTGTGCTTGGGGTGTACAGCAGTTTCCCAGGGGAGATGGCCTCAGCAGGCGGCTGCTTTTCAGCTTTGCTCTCTGTGCTCCTTCCAGGGTATCCAGGCCCATGGCTGTGGGTGGGCTGCTGCTGCTCCACGGGGGGTTATACCTTCCCCGGAGCCCCTCCAGGCTGCCTGGGCTTTCACACCCGCCCTGCCTGCTCAGGATGGGGACACTCCTTGGCCCTTTCTGTAGTGACAGGTAAAAGCACAAGCCCTGTGAAGCCTTCCTGGTTTTTCTCTTTTCTGGTTTGTGTGCCTCTGGAGTGAGCTCAGCTGCAAAGCGATAAGCAGACCATGGAGATCTTGTAGTTTAATTTGAGATTGTCATCCTGAAGTAATGGGGTAATTATCTTTCTAAATGTGTGTTTTGACAATGTAGAAAACAATTTCATGTCAAACAGGGGTCATTGGCTTGCTTTATTCTTGTTCTAGAATGACAAAATACAAATGATTACACCAACAGTGTGTCAAGGTTGGCAGTAAACACAGAAATGTGTCACGTCTCTGTCCTGCCTNCGTTGAGCTGGATCCAGGGCTTGCGGTGACCTGTCCAGGGGCTGCTGGTCGCACTCTGATTGTGAAATAGCGTGTGCAGGTTGGGTTGTACGCTTGACAAATGTATGCAAGAGCGTGTGAAGTTTTGTCACCAATGAATGATTGAACAAACAGTCCTTGGTGATGACCCGCTGCAGAAACCACAAGGAGGAGGGATTTATTGGTAGAAAACAAGAGTTGTTTTGTGGTAAGAGTTGTTATGCTGTATCCTCAGAGGAAGGGCTGGGTTTACTGGGCAGCCCAAATGCCTGTGGGAAAGACAGAGAACTTGTGAGACGCCCAGATTTTCAAGCAAATGCTTAAGCACAACGTCAGTGTTAACCTCTGGCAGGTCCCAGATGAATCCACATTGCCAGGCTCTTCCCTGCTGGCTGCATGACTCACACCATTACCCAATTTACCCTAATTGGGACCTGGCCAGTTCCCCAGCTGCTGGTTGTTGAATTAGCTCCACTCAAACGGGGGCAGCTGGAAGACCGTGGCTCTTGAGCTCTGCTTGCTGGGCTGCAGTTGCTCTTTCTAGAGTGTGTTGCTCATTTGGGCTGTTCTGTCCTACCATTTCCTGGTAGCACTTTAAGGACTTGTGGCACCCTGGGCACCCTGGGGTGCCTTTGACCCTGCAAGCTGTCACACTGGCACAGCTCCTCCAGGCCAGCTCAGCCAGCAGCATCCAGCACCTGGAGCCAAGGGCGATGGAGATAGGGCAAGATTTGCCTCCACAAGTTCACATAGCTGAAGGTGGGGATGATACAGGAAGCCCACTGTCCACTGTTGTGCTTGGAGTGTACAGCAGTTTCCCAGGGGAGATGGCCTCAGCAGGCTGCTGCTTTTCAGCTTTGCTCTCTGTGCTCCTTCCAGGGTATCCAGGCCCATGGCTGTGGGTGGGCTGCTGCTGCTCCACGGGGGGTTATACCTGCCCTGGAGCCCCTCCAGGCTGCCTGGGCTTTCACACCCGCCCTGCCTGCTCAGGATGGGGACACTCCTTGGCCCTTTCTGTAGTGACAGGTAAAAGCACAAGCCCTGTGAAGCCTTCCTGGTTTTTCTCTTTTCTGGTTTGTGTGCCTCTGGAGTGAGCTCAGCTGCAAAGTGATAAGCAGACCATGGAGATCTTGTAGTTTAATTTGAGATTGTCATCCTGAAGTAATGGGGTAATTATCTTTCTAAATGTGTGTTTTGACAATGTAGAAAACAATTTCATGTCAAACAGGGGTCATTGGCTTGCTTTATTCTTGTTCTAGAATGACAAAATACAAATGATTACACCAACAGTGTGTCAAGGTTGGCAGTAAACACAGAAATGTGTCACGTCTCTGTCCTGCCTGGAACGACAACTTCACCCTTGCATGGTCTGGATTCAGTTTGTTAAACTACAGCAGGCAGAATGAAAAGCAAATAGGGGCTCTGTGCTAGGTGTGCCCTAGCCATGCAAAGAGTTGAGGCTGGAAACCAAAATCCAGGTGTGAGAATGGCTGAGTCAGCTCAGCGTGTGAAGAAGCCGGTTGCTTTGCTGCAGGATGGTGGATGACAGAGAAGGTGAGTGAAAAGGGGGCCTGAAGAGGGCCAGCGATCGATTTGGTTGTAGGAAGTGTGTTTGCAAAGGCTAATCTCTGAAAGTAATTGGCATGATCAAATCCAGCTCTCAATTCATGCACAGTCAGGCTGTTGCCTAGTGTGTCCTGCCCATCTCACTTAGCATCCAAGAGCTCACAGCAGTTTGTGCGGGGAATATGGGATGATTCATTTGAGCTGTCCTGTTTGAAGCAACCAGGTCCCTTATTGCACTGGTTATTCTGAAGCCGTTCTTTCTCTTACCGAGGAGAGCAAAGTATGCCCAGAAGATGTGGAGGGGTTTTTTCCGTATGCAAATAATGTCTTTCACTAAGTTTACTTCTTGTCTAAATACAAGTTAAAGGTGCCCTCCATACTCTCACAAGACAAAAGGTGGTACAACACATCTACACCAGGTGAGAGGTTGTTCTTGGCTGTTTAGGGGCCTCATCTAATGTAGCATCATGAGATGGTTGAGGTGAGCAGGTATCTCTGGACATGGGCTGGTCGAGCCCTGCTCGGGGCAGAATCAGCTAAAGCAGACTGTCCTGTGCTGTCCCCACTTGGGTTTTGAGCATCTCCAAGGATGGAGAGTCCACAACCTCTCTTCTGGGTAACCTGTTCCTGTGTTTGACCACCCTCAGAATAATAAATAAAAAAAACCCACAGCCTTTAATTTTTAAACAAAACTTTCTCTATTTCAATTTTGTCCTGTTACTGTACCCAGAAGAGTCCATGGAGGAGGGTCTGGCTCCACCTTCTTTGCTTTCCCCCCATCAGATGTAAGATCCTCTTCTCCAGGTTGAACAGTCCCAGCTCTCAGTCTCTCCTCGTGCAGCAGCTCCTCCAATCCTTTAATCATCTCTGTGGCTCATGAGATGTGGCTTTGCTCTGGAGATAAGCAAGGAATACACTGAAGCTTATTTTCTTTAAAGAAACCCCCTTAAGAATGGGTGTATTTTTATCTTTTTAAGAATATGTGGTCAAGATGTCAAACCTGTAAAAATACAGATTGTTGTCTCCATGTTTTCCCCTCTCTTCATCTAACACTGTGTTTTTTATTGGACTTTTCTTACCAGCTGTTGCTCTACTTGCCATCATCCTCTTCTGGAGAGTTGGATGTTTTCCTCAGATGACAGCCCTTCACATCCTCCGCTTCCCTGCGGTGTGCCAGCTCCTGGGCTGAAGGATGGTGGCAGTTTGGTGGCCTGTCTCAAGGTAGGTACCCAGAGAGTGGCTGGACCTTGGGAGCAAAAGGAGATAAACTGACTTCCCCTAGTATATATGTTCAGTAAGACAGGAGCTATATTGCTGTTGAGAGGAACCCAGAGGAAAAGTGAAATGTATGAGTTTGGGTTTTTTTTCTGTTTTCTAATAGATGGAGGTATTCTTCATCTAGCAAAATAAACTGCTAAGCCTTTAGGTCATAAACAAAAGCAATAGTTTAAATAATAAAGTGCTCAGCGTGGCAGTGCTAGGAGTGATGCACACGCCTGCAGCTGGAAGCTGTCTGGGCTTGGCGATAGCTCTTCTCTATCAAACATCTCCATCAGGCTCCCCAAGCCTCCCTGCAGCGCCCAGGTAGCAAATCTGTGCTGATGGCAGCATAATAAACCCAGCCAGGAGAAACAAATGCCTGCTGTTGCTGCTGGGGAACAAATCAATTAGTGTGGCTGACCTGGACTGCAGAAAAGCAAACCTGGCCAGCAAAGCACTGTGAGTGTTGCTTCACTGTGGGGACGTAGCAGCAGCATCAGGGTGCTGGCGCTATCCTCGGGTGTGGTGCAGGATGTCCCGCACCCGGCAGTGGCAGAGGGGACACACCATCTGTCACCCAGGTGCTAAACACATGCCTGGCAGTGTAAACCTGCATCTACCAAATCTGTAGGCAGCCCTTGTACCTCTGCACCAGCTGCTCCAGGCATCCATTTCATCCATACAATGACTTCCACTCTATCATTCTGTTTCCCAATGCCTCTTTCCCTATGTGAGCTCTTGCACTGACATAAGCTTTCAAACTGTTAGACTCGTACACCAGGGCAGCCTAAAGAAGAGCAGGAGCTCTTGGAAAGACAGACATGCTCCTGCATTTTGTACTGAGCTGTTGCTCTTTTTTTTAAAGAAATTGTCCACCTGGTCCATCCTGTCCTTTGCCATCAGACAGAGCTGGTGCTGGTGCAGGGAGATAAGATGGTTTTTGCTGGAGCTTCCCACAGGCAAGCTTCCAAGCCCCAAGGGTGTCAAAAAAAGCAGCATGTCCATAGCAAAATGCACCCTCTGAGCCCATTTTCCCTCTCTGAGCAGCACACGGTGGCACTGCCCAGCTGGACTGGGACAGGCTGGCCGTGGCACTGGGGAGAGCTGCCCTGGCAGACGAGCAGATTTTCCTAGATGGAGCTGGCAGCACTTCTGCCACGTGCCTCCCTCTATTTTTAAAAGAGCGTCAGCGTGGTGCTTGCAGAGGTGAGGAACAAACAGGGATTGTTTCAAACCGGGCACAGAGCTGGCACGGCAGCCTGGCTTTCCCGAGGGGGTTGGTGTGTGGCCTGGGGCCGGCACTCACAGGGCTCCGCTAGCCCTGGTGAGGGCTCAAAGCAGATGTTGGCCTTTGAAAAGATTTGGGGAAAACAAGGGCAAAGAAGGCTTCTTAAATGCTATCAAAGCAGCATTTGAACCAGTGTCTTGCTCTAAATGTTGTTCAATGCACTTACTGTGAGCTGTGGCTGGTTGCTGTTGGGTCATCAGTCAGGATCGGCTCCCTTCGGGCTGGATCCCTGCGAGGAGATGGGGCAGGGTGGGCTGGGGACCAGGTGGAGATACCCTCTGGTTTCCATAACCAAACCTGCTCCTCCTTTGCTCTCAAATGGCCAGGCTACTGTTTCTCAGCTCCATGTCCACCACAGCTACTCATGATGCTGGGGTCAGAGAGAGAAAGTGAGCAGAGGCTCAGGGCTTCACAGACACGCAGACACCTTCCTGCAGAGTCTTTTATTTACACAAGGAACTGAGAATAACAACCCAAATATAAACAGGTTTTATCCTTTACATATTTAGGTAGTTCTGATTTTTTTTTTCTCCTAAACAAACATTCTCTCTTGCATGTAAACACCAATATGTCCCTCAATAAACTTTCAGCAGAGTCTGAAATAGCTGTGTCTCTCCAGAAAGTCACATTATTTGAATAGCTCCTGCTTCCAACAGGCATTTGGGAAACAGCAAATTGGCTGTGAGTAGAGTACCCCCTTTTTTGCAGTGAATAAAGCAGTGTTTTGAAGAATAAAAATCTCAAAAAGTAATGTTTTTTATTGCTGCACTTAAGCTCCAGTTCGTATTTCTACTGGAAATGACAGTTTTGTGATTAAGGTGTTGCCAGACTGTATTTGTGTTGAGTGAAGCGGTGCCGTTGCAAGTTGTGTAGAGCAACAGGAAACAAAGCTCTAAGCCCCAGGGAAGTTGGCAGAGTTTGAGTATATGTTGTGGAGTGGGAAAAGTGTTTAAAAAATCATAACTTTTTTGCAAATCAAAACATCCAGAAAGGTTTCAGTTTAAAAGGGATCCACTTTTTGATCGGTGCATCTGTCAAAACCCCCACTTTCACCTGACTGACGCCACACGCTTCAATTACAGCTTCACGAAGCCACCAGCAGGTTTTTGTTGTAGCAAGGAGGAACCCTCCTGAGGCAGGATTTTGGCTGTAAGTTCTTCAGTCCTCTCTGGTATACATGATGTGTGCAGCCACTTGAATTCTTTTGGACTGATTTTCTCTGTTTTGGGAATTTTGTAAAAACGATCCTACATCGTGAAGCGCGCTGATCTGCTTTTTGGTTTATAAGCTTAAAATATTCTGTAGGTCTGTTTTCATGTTTCCTTGCGAGTCAGGCTGGAAGCCTCAAGCTTCTCTTTCCCTCTTTGTAGCTGTTATAAGCAAGAAGAATTAAATTTTGCCCAGTCTAACAACCGTGACCTTTTCAATCTCACGTGCTTGGATTGAATTTCATCTGAGCTGGCGACTTTTCTTCCAGCATACAGAAAAAACTCTTTGCCCTACAAATAACTTTCACAAATGCAAAAACTGGTAACTAATCACACAGGAGAAATGTCTGGCGCTCGGTGAGACTGGCTAAGCTGATGGCTTTCAGCACGTGCACCACTGGGAAGGGTGTTACCTGGTATCTGCAACCAGCATCTTCCAACATGGGGACATCTGGGGCAGGGAGGGGATCTGATCAGTGCAGGTTGAGCACTTAATTTATTGCTATTGATCTTCCAACAGAGGCATCAGAGACCATGTCAACCACCTGGCTGTTCAGCCAAGATAAAAGGTGCTCACTTATTCCATTTGCTAACAGCATGGCCGTTACAGGGCTTGTGGTGGAACAAACCACTCCGCCACCCAGAAGAAGGCAACGACAAGCTCTCGGGCTTCAGGGACTNCTCATTCCATTTGCTAACAGCTGTTACGGGAGCAAACCACTCTGCCACCCAGAAGAAGGCAACAACAAGCTCTCGGGCTTCAGGGACTTGCTCAGGTGGCTGGACGTGCCTCAACTTGCACCTTGGTCTGGGAGGAAGATCTTTTCTGCAGAGCTTGAATTGTACCAGGATAACTGGGAGGTGAACTGGAGCGAAAGCTGCATGCGGTGTTTGGCTGGCAGGCAGTTAGTCTGGCGGGGGGGTTCGGAGCAGCAGAGACACCCTCTCTGTCCTACATGGGCTGGGACACTCCGTGTTTATGTTTCTGTAGCCTCAGAGAGGAAAAAAGACTAGTCATTGTGAGAAGTGTGCCATATGTTGTTGCATATGGCTGGAACATCTGCATATGTACCCAGGGATCTGATATATGTGATGAGCTTCTGTTACAAATCTAACAGTGACAGAATTATCTTCTAGATTTTTATTTTATCTTTTTGTTTGTTTGTTTTTCATCTCTAAGGCTCTTTGAGGGAAGTCAGCCTTCTGAGCTTTGTCTTCAAGGGAATTCATGAAACCTGCAGGGACCGGTGCATGCAGAAGGTACTGACAGATGTTTGTCGAGGAGCTACCAACACTCCAGACTCCCCTGGGGATGTCTGAGGGCTGAACAAGTTGTCCAAAGCTCTTCCATAAACTGCTCTTCGAGCAACAGGAGAGAGCAGCAGATAGGACATTCAAACTGAAAGTGTTCAAACAATCTAGACAGATACTGTTGCATCTTCCATCCTCCTTTTTGTCCCTGGCTGGTTCCTATGACTTGTAAATGTAGCACAACATGAAGAAATCACAACGTACTGTACATCCAATGGTGATATCGTTAAGGTAAAGAATTTAATAGGGTTGCAAAAATGAGCTGAACAACAAAAGAAATCTGTAGTCATGGCAGTTCAGGTGCAATGGGATAAAGAATACTACTCCTCATGCTTAAAGGCGTTCGCTTGATAGTCCAGCTGCCTGGTTAATCCAGGACATCCAGTGGCCACAGGAGATCCGTTCATCATATATGGAAATCCTCCTGCTTTCCCCAAAGTTATGGAGTCCTTCCTCAAGAAGGAGTTTACAGGACTCTGATTCTGTTTTATGTTCATACAGCACCTAGTGCAAGGGAACCTCCCACCCTGGCAGCAGTTGTTAGGCTGTTAGGGTCAGGGCAAATGCCACAAATGAGTGAATAAAGTGCTGTTTGTCTGGTTCCCTACCAAGTCGGGGGGATGGAGCTCCTGAGGAGCTCTGTCACGGGGATCTGAAGCATGAAGAGCTTCTCCTCAGCACTCATAAATGCAAAAAGATCTGCCTTGTTCACTTGTGGTGCAAAATTCTCAATTGCATGTGAATTCCTCCAAACTTTCTAGCAGATGGGTATTTTTAGGCAGATGGAGGGGGTGGGTAGGGGGTGAAGAGATGGAAGATCATCTGACAAAACAAACAGAGGAACTGATTGAACCAATTCATAAATATAAATGTATTCCCGACAGCATTCTGAGAGAGTCTCTTCATCATCCTACGGAGGGTGGTTCAAGCAGATGGGAGGTGGGGGAAAGCGAGTCATCGCGGGTTTGTTCATGACTTGTGTTGCTCGCTCCCTGATGGGAGAATTCTTCATCTGCATCCTCCTGTCTCCCATGTGCAAGAAAGAGGAATAATAGTGTGTATGGGTCTAATGGGAATGTCTAAAGGTCAGTGTTTGCAGGCTGCCTTCAGACTGGAGATGGTGAGGAGCTGCTGTGTAGCAGCATCACGACTGGCCGATCAGAGCAGGTGATGTTCTCGTGCTGTGACCATTGACTGGGGTTCTTTTCCTCCTTTCTATTTGTACAGCATGTGTAAAGACCTTACTGGAATGTGTCATTTGTATTACCATTGCAAATAGGAAGCTACCACAGAGAGGAGGAGGATCTCCTTGTCCCCTTGGTAAAAGTTTTATCCCGCCCGTTTGCATTCCAGGCACCCTGAGACCACAGCTGGGATGTACCCTGGTGGGTCCTGCAGCCTGCATCTTACTATTCCCAGCACCACCAGAGTCTAATGTGTGCTGTGACCTGGAGGGGAGAAGGGAGGGGAGGGAAAAGGCTTGGTCTGAACAATCCTTAAGTGTCTGTTACAGCTCTAGATTTTCGGAGAATGGCAGTGATACTTTGTACTTAAGCTGTGGCAGAGACCCTATGACCCAATTCCCTCGTGATTTTTAAGACTGGGCTTTAAGAAGCCAAGGATGTACAGAGCAAAGGACTTGTTAACCGAGGAGGCTCAAGGAGGAGGCATGAGGAGATGACCCCATCCTGACTTTTTACCAGGTGAGGTTTCAGCATCTTAGGAATATGGTGTAAGTGTGTAGGCAAAGAGGGAGGGAGCAGGAGCAAACCAGGAGCAGGGGCTGTCTGCACCTCCATAAAGGTGAAGCTCTGGGCACATCAGTCCTGAGGTAGGTCACAGCCTCACAAGGGAACTTGGATGATCATCTGAGGTGGATGGAGAGTTACTGTCAACTACAACCTTAATCCTCTTTCATTTTTAGCTCTTTGTAACTGTAGTTGCACAGCTGCTTTTACAATACTCTTGCTAAAACCTGCCAAGCAGCAACACTGGCTGTGGGATGGTCACCAGAACGGACAAGCCCACCGCTGGGCTCGGGGCTTGCACTCCTCCAGTACCCATGGGACTGTCACCAAGCCAGGTGCGTGCCCTGGGATGGGGCAGCCATGGGGACCTGTGCCAGGTAGGCAGTGGGCAGCAGCGCTGCTGGGACCATGTATGCGCTGGAGGAGATACTCCGAATCCCAGCAGCAGCCTGTGGATCTTCGTTGTTTTCAGCTCTCAGGTGGGACCATTGAGGGGTTTTGTGGTTTTTAACAAGGAACTGCCTGCTGCACTGCAGCTTCAAGCAGGGTGAGGGGATGGCAAGGAGGCTGGAGGCATTGCCGACACTCCTGAAAATATCTCCTGATGAGATGTCCCCCCTTCACGCACACCCGGAGGGAAGTGGTGACAGGAAGATGGGGTTACTCGCTCCTGTCATAAGTGGGTGAAAAGCTGGTGAAGAGCTGGTGGTAGCCAAGGGCTCCGTGCCTGACACCAGCCCTCAGCGAGGCGGGCTGCAGAGCCTGTCTCCTGCACAGCCGTGTTGCAACAAGTCCTGAAGGCACGTGTTTGATGTGCCGTTTCAATGCTCCAGGAGAGTTCTTCAGCATCATGCTTGATGGGGAAACAACTGAACATATTTCAGCACATCAAAGAGTTAACTGCCCACCCACAAAACTCTCCAACTGACTGGATTGTTTCAAGACTGCTATAATTAGGTGTAATAACGGCAATCATAATTACAACTCCTCATAATGGGGATATTGGCTTCTTAATTCAGTATTAAAATGGTCTATTTCAATATTGAATCAACATTTTAGAGAAATCAATGAAAAATACTTTGTAAAGATATCTGATTTGTGGATGGTCTTGGGTGAAAACTATTGAAAAAATGAGAGAAAAGAGCCCAGACGGAAGCCCCGTGCTTCTAAATATCACAAGTTAAGAAATAACATATCATCAGTTTATTTAGTATGCTTTCAACCTGCTACTATGTGTCAGAGATAAGAGAACATATGATCCCTACAGAAGGTTTCTTGGATGGCAAAATTCCTAG
The DNA here is from genome assembly GCA_013400615.1 of Syrrhaptes paradoxus. NCBI lineage: Eukaryota > Metazoa > Chordata > Aves > Pterocliformes > Pteroclidae > Syrrhaptes > Syrrhaptes paradoxus. Next base: position 78,244 of record VZTO01008512.1, read on the forward strand.
ATACTATTTGAATCAACGTGTGCCAATAGCTCAGCATTTGTGGAAGGTGTCATCTAATTAAACCAGAATTTTTAAGTACCAGACAGCATGAAGACCAGTAATAAGAGAGCAAGATCCATCTGTATTACAGATGGGATGTGCAACTCTAATAGTACGGCTTTAGGCAATATTTAATTGAGTAGTTAAATTATCTTTTCCAGACGGGAAAATAAATTACTGCTCATCTCTCCAATTTATTTTAGCTTCTCCACATTCTGTTTCCTGAGGGAGTGGTGAGGGAGTGTGGGACATCCCTAAATATGCCCGGGATGATTTATTCTCCCCACACACCATAACTCCTCCTTCAAGGAATGGCTTATACACATGTGGTAGTTGGTGTGTATATAACAGCAGCTGTATTCTTCTCTTCTCTTTTAAAGGATATGCTGCTCATCACTGCGGTGGGACCACACAGATCAGCTGTATACTTTCATGTGCGTGTACTTTTGTTTATATTTTTTATTTAAATGCAGGAGAGAGAATTGCTGGTTCAGTATCCTGCAGCCAATCCAGAGCATGTGCTCTGCTGGGGCCATGCGGTTTGCTCAAGAAGCTTTTCCAAGTTCTGTGACGGCCTGAAAAAGTCTTCACTTTGACTCATGGCTTTTTATAGCATGGGATTATTTGGGGAAATAGTTGTGTCAAATTCCAGATTTTTATTCCTCAGGTTGCCCAAACCAAGCCAAAAAAGCAAACGGAACTGCCTGATACTCTGTGTAGTGCATGAGACCAGAACTTAAAATACTGGAAAATTTGAGTTAATTAATTAAGCATTGGATCCACATGCTAACAGATCTCCAGGCTGGATGAACTTTTTCCATAATCAAGTATCTGCATGCAAGCGTAGCTGTGTGAGAGTGTGTTGGCTCTTGTGCTTCATGCTGGCTGCAGGAGCACAGCTGGCATCTGATCTGGCACAAAATCTGCCACAAAGCCACCCATTGGAAAGGCTCAAGCAGATCTGAGCTGGCTGGTTTGGCTGGTACCAGGCCACCGGTTTGCGTTGTGTGGCTGTGATGGCTTTGATTGTGTGCTCCGAGCCTAAAAATGGATTTTTTACATCTTGAAGAACCTTGAAGCCTGCCTGAATCCCCTGCGACTTCTGAATGTTTGTGAATGGAACAACAGGCTGTGTGCATGGCAGAGCGCTGGATTCAGCCTGCCCATTTCCAAACAAGGCACAGCTTGCTTGCCAGATGGCCAGTTCCCAGCCACAGGTCTTGGCCATGGGCAGGATGAGATAACCATGTTCTCCTTGTGCAGCCTGAAATTCTGGTGAGTAGAGGAAGGTGAAGTAGCTTTTAAAGCACTTTGGGAGGAAAGGTTCTGTATTAGTGCAGCATGATCTTGTTATTATTGGAGAATTATTACATCTGAGAGCAACTTAAGGGACTAGAGAAAATGGTTTTTAAAATTACAAGAGGTCTGTTTTTCCCCTTGGTAAAAGTTTTTTTCTAACAAAGTTAATAAAAGATGGCTTTAATGAATGTGGATGCTTTTGTCATATTGCCCAGAAACTCCATGGGCTGTAGAAGATGTCTTCAGGGGAAAATGCTGACTGGAAAAGCAGACGGTGCAAAGCTGACATCTCTGAAATGTTTCTCTCCAGATGCATTAAACAGAGAGTGCTTCCAGGCTGTAGAAAAGCAGCATGGTTGGCGTGGGGCTGGGAAAACTCCTGTGCTTGATCCGAGTTTTCATCTGTGCCGATCCCTTTAGTGACCACAGATAACGAGGTCGGCAACAGCTGAGCTGCTTCCCGTGGGCCAGTGCTGTTTAACGCTGTGCAGAGACAGGTCTGGGGCAAGGGGCAAGGAAAATCCACTTATCCACAGAAAAGTCAGGGCCCTGGGTTTGGTGGCAGTCCCAGGGGACACTTTAACACTGCAAATTTGCTCTACAGGCAGGAGCATCCCTGGCTTTTCTCTCCCAGTCTGGCAACCTGTTTTTCTGCCTTTGACATCGACCTTGCTTTCTTTTAACCAAAGACTTCAACAGCTCGGTGGTCCCTCCCACGAGAAGGAGGTTTGATTCACCTTGCTCGGTTCCTTTTCCACCACCCCACGGGTATTTGACACAGATGGAGCAGGCAGCAGCCTGTGTGTGTGTGAGAGGCAGGGACCCCAGCCATGGCCAGCTCTGACCTGGGACCTCTGCATACGAAAGGGTAAGAAACCAGCCTCTCTAAATGAGGGGTTTCAGGCCAGGGGCTTCATTATCCTTTCAGAGTCCAACTGCAAGAGCGTGGCTCCTGGGAAAGAACAGGTTCATCTGCTTCAGGGAATTTCCCTCTGCCAGCGCCAACATGTACAGATCTGGGAGCTGGCCCTTCCACGTGTGATGGAAAGGACGCATGTTCCTATCATGGCAATTTCATTTTAAAATGAGCATAGATGCTTTCTAAGCTGCCTGGAACATGAATTTAATACAGTTTCTAAAAGAATTTTACTAGGCAACTCCTTTTCAATAAACCTATCTTTCTTAGACCAGTCTAAATTTAAGCCTTATAAGCAGCCAGCCCTGAGGTGCTGCTCTGTGGCAGGATCAGTCCTTNTAATTTAATACACATAGTTTCTAAAATAATTTTACTAGGCAACTCATTTTCAATAAACCTATCTTTTTTAGACCAGTCAGCCCTGAGGTGTTGCTCTGTGGCAGGATCAGTCCTTTAAGGGGTGGCTGCCCAGTAAGGATGCAAGGCTTGTTCTGCACCCAGAACTAGATATCAGCAGTAAATTTAATATCCAAATATATTTTATTGCATGTCCCTGCACACCCATAAATGATGCTCCATAATGGCATTGCAGAAACACTAAATACTCAGTATTTCTTTAATTAAAATGTATTTAAAGCCTAAGCATAGATCAACATTGGATTCTAGGGATTTGTTTCTTGCAGGGGTGAGCACTCATTGCCTTTCAGCTCTTGTGCATGCTCCCTGGCTGCTGCAACATGTGAACTGCTTTCTCTTCCTGGGTTTGAATCTAATGGCTGAAATGTGTTTCTTTTTAATAAAAAAGAATATCTTGCTAGGTAAGCCTTGATTTCAGGGCACTTTTCTCTGCCTTTCAGATCCTTCCTTCAGGACTGAGTACCCTGCTATTGTCTCTGCAATGGACTGCTCATTAGAAAGACATCCTGATAGCAATGGATGGACACGGGTCTGTTCCAGCTCCTGCTCAGGCTGCTCCAAAGGCTCATGGATTTGAGAGAAGCTTAGATTCAACTTCATTTTTGTAGTGTGAACCACAGTCTGCTGGAAAGGTAAAGTTTATTCCCCTTCATCAGTCACGGAGCAGGTGAAGGTTGGATGCAGGTGTGGTTAAGTAGGTGTGGGAGAGCTGTTCCCTAAACAAAGGGGACCAAAGGGGGTGGCAGGAGTTAAAATTGCAAGGTAACTTGTGACATTGTCCCCTCCATAGGCAAGTCCTGCAGAATGGCATCAGATGTTAAAGGTATCCTGGGCTTCCTGGCTCCCTGAGCACATCCCAAAAGCCCTATGAAGTGCGAGTCCCCGGCGTCTCACTGTGGGTGCCTCCTCAGTGGATTCTGTGTCCCCTGTGCAATGCCAGCCTGCATGCTGCTGTGGAGGTGACTTATTTTAGAAATCCAGTTCAGAGGCTCTACTGGAGATACTGGCTTGTAGAAGTCAAGCGACTTTTTGGGTAACATTCTTTTAGGGTTCATCTTTTCCAAGTTCTGATGCTCGATGGTAGCTGTTGTAAAAAGTTTGTGCTCATTCCTCCCCATGCCAGGGCAGGTCTGGGCACATGCTGTCCTTTCGGAGAAATGTTGCTGTGGCACAACGGGGTGCTGTGGGAGGAAATGTGAGCTTCCTCAAACTATTCACTGAGCTCTGCAGTGGCTCATACCCTTTCAGAGGCTATTTTAACCCAGAAGGAGCACTGAATTGGCACTTACATGGCTTCTAGTGTCTCAGGTAGTTCACTGAGACAAAGCACTCACACTCCTGCTGTGGTGTGATGACTCTTCCAGGGTCACTGTGACGCCTGAGTTTCAGCATCTCAAAGTATGAAAAGTGTATTTGTCTTCAAGGGAAACTATTTGTGATCCAGACGGGGTTCAGCTCCTTGGGCTGCTCAAGGAGAAGAAGGAAAGTCACGGACCTTTATGCTGGTGCTCATGGCCACCCTGGGGCTCATGGCCAGGCTCCCGGGCTCCACCACCTCCTGTTACCCTGCAGCTGGGGCTCAGCTGTGCCTGGAGGGATCAGAACACTGCAAGCCAACTAGGCCAGACCCTGGTGCAGGTTTGGGGCATTTGCAGCCTTCCCAGGGGCAGGAAACAGCACAGAGCTGCTGGCTGAAGCTTCTCCAACACCACCTCCGTTTCCCAGCAGTCAGGCTGCTCACGGCTGTCCTGTCCCCACTGCTGCGGTGACTTCTTCTGTACCCAGCAGCACCAGTTGTCTTTGAGAACCTGAATCTGCCTTTGGTGAGTTGTGCCTGGTACCCAAACCCATCGCACAGTGCTGGGTTTGCTGTTTGCTGCCCAGCCGCCTAATCCATCCACCTCCCATCGGCTGGGGTTTGGCCAGGTCACTTTTCTCTCTGAGTCTTGGGTGATGGCCTAGAGTTTCTCAAGGGAAAATAGGACTGAAACATCACTAAACCAGAAAAAGCAGCATGCCTTTTTGTAGATCCACAGCCAGGACATTGCTTCTTTGTCCCTGCTCCTTCCTCAGTGTCCCTGGTTCTCGCATTGGAAGTTTAGCTCCTCTTCTCATGGTGCTGCCCCACACCCTGGGTGAGGAGTGTGCTGCTTCAGTTCACACCCCTCCCCTTGCAGAGTGGCGATTCAAAGAAGTCCACTAGTGACACAAGGGATTTTCATTAAGTTGTAGGACTGTATTTGGTGCTCAGAAGGAATGCTTGCTACGCATAAGGGCTTTGACATTTTTATAGAATTGGCTATAACTGTGTTATTTTTTATGAGGAAGCATTTATTAAGCCCTGATATGGATCTCCTTTTTATGTTATGCAAATGACTAATAACAACCCTTCTTCATTACCAGGTCAGTGCTCGGGCCAGGGCTTCTAAACCCCTCCCTTCCCTTCAGTCTGCGTCTATCACACTGCCACATTAGGCTTCAGCCTAATTGGGATTCATAAAACCAGCCCAGCCTCATACCAGGATACAACACTACAAAATTAAAACTGGAGTTGCAAAACATGATGATGTTTCTTTGGCTACTGCGAGAGGAACCAGCCAAGGTATTTTGGGGCATGGTGTGTTGAATGAGGCATGATACTTGTGATTATGGAAAATTTCACAACCACCCTACCATGGGGGAAAAAAATAAAGGTTCGTTTTTCTCCCTGCTCTGGTGGGATTACACATGGGGCAGGAACATCCTGCTTTTTGTATTTTCAGGAGTGGTTTCTGCTGTATGCCATCCAGCCGTGCAATCTCCCCTTTGAGCACTGCTGCTCCTTGCTCTGCTCCTGCCCTGGAGGTGGCTACAGAGGAGGGCTGGGGAACATGTGGCACCTGGCAGGACACGCCTGGGGGGACCTCACTGCATCCCCAGTGATATTTAGACCTTCACACTTGTAAGACAAATTTTGGTTCTTTGAAAAGTCTTTCAGCGGGTTGGAATTCTGTTTGGGGGTTATGTTATACACTAGAAGTTTAAAAGAAATAAGGACCTTTTCTTACATAAAGTCAGCAGAGCAGCAAAGTGCCTAAGAGAGCAGTCATCCCAGATTTGCCTACGGCTGGGTATTTAGAGGCAGTCCCCTTGGAGGCAGATGTGAATTTGAACTTTCACTGTGCATCCCAGCAGAAAAGCCCATTTCTCCTCAGTCTGGGATGACCATCCACCCACTGAAACTGGGCGAGTGTGCTGGGGAGAATAGATGCTTCTCTGGCTTTTGTGTGCTCTGAAAATACCAACTGAATCAAGTCCTGTAGGTGAGAAAAGTAGAGGAACACCTTATTTGTGGATGGAGATGGGATTTTGTGTGGGCTAAGCACCAACTGTTCAGCATCTTTTGTGGATGGATCCAGCCCAACTGATCTGAAGAGGTATGTGGTGAGTGAAAAAAATATATCTCTGAGGGAGTTCCTGGACAGAATTTGATGGAAGAAAGGGAGAAGAAAAAGACATTCCTGTGAGTTTGATTTTCTTTTCAGGGAAAAACTATCAGCACTGTACCCAGAGCAATTCCAAGAACTGTAATTATGCTTTTGTGTATCCAAAGAGAGGTGTGTTTACACCTGACTTGGTCTCTGGGGAGATGAGATGTTCTGTCTTGGGAAATTGTCACCTTCAGGCTGGCTGCTCTCACACAGATATTGCAAAGCACAAATTTCCCCCGCGGTGTGGCCGTAGCAACCTGCCCGTATTCACCCAAAGGAACAGCAGTCTTTTCTGCTTTCATGGTCTTTAGGTCAGACTCTGGCTTGTCAAATAATGCTAATGGGACACATTCTTCAGAGTTCAGGCTGTGATTTCCATTATACAGCATTAACTTCAAAAAAAGAAAAGCATTAGTACCCCAGGAAAACATGGAGATAATTTAGATACAGGGTAATTACCTGTACTAAAGTCTAGATGGGACGTGAGCATCAATAGCTCCTGCTCTTCCCCAACTCGTGTGCAGCATTTTGTTAGCATCCCTCGGCAAGCCTCTGCTCTGGCTGTGCAAAGCATCCGCGGTCCCGTGCGAGGACAGAGGGACACTGCATGCTTGGAGCTCTGCCTGCAGCTGGGTGCTCACGGGTGCTGGTGTGGTTTGAGCCTGTGTTGGGGTATCTGACAGATCTCTGGCACACAGGGACTATAAAACTGCAGAGTCTGTAAATGAAATGTGGATGCTGGATTATACAATATTATGCAATTAAGCTAATATTTTTCCCCTCTAACAGCCAAAAAATAAACTTATTTGATTAGGGTCCAGCTACATTTCCTTCTCTACTGAAATAATTTTAGAAAAGTGCAGCCTACTTCTAGAACGGGCTCTAAACCGGCGTTTTTAATGAAACACAATTAAACCCCCCAGAACCAACCAGGGCTGCTGCAATAGCTGGACTTTCACGGCCCCCCAACCCTGATTTGGGGGGGGNTGGTGCTCATTCCCTGCTGAGCAGCACCATCTAGGGGCCGCTGCCTTCCCGGGGCGCCGGGCACTCCCCCGCCCCGCTCGCAGCCCGGCACCGCCCGGATACTGCCCCGGGCACCCGGGAGGTACCGGGGTTGGGGGGGTGGGTGGCAGGTGCTGGTTCCGGAGCTGCCTCCAGCCCTGGTAGGTAGCGGGGAGGGGAGGGGGACGAAGGATGTCCTTATTGAACGTGCTGCAGCCCCGGCACCGGCAGGAATCCGCCTGGGAAGCACAAAGAGGGTGCGGTGTCTTGGACAGGCACAGGGGACTTTTCTGTTTGGAGTGTACTCTGTACGGGTGGAAGCTGGAGGAGATTTCAGAAAGCCAACCATGTCCTGGGCTGCATCAAAAGCAGCGTGACCAGCAGGTCGAGGGAGGTGATTTTCCCCTTTGCTCTGCTCTCGTGAGACCCCACCTGCAGTGCTGCATCCAGCTCTGGGGTCCTCAGCACAGGAAGGACATGGACCTGTTGGAGTGAGCCCAGAGGAGGCCACGAAGATGGTCAGAGGGCTGGAGCACCTCCCGTAGGACAACAGGCTGAGAGAGTTGGGGTTGTTCAGCCTGGAGAAGAGAAGGCTCCGTGGAAATCTTATAGCAGCCTTCCAGTACTTAAAGGGGGGTACAGGAGAGATGGGGAAGGACTCTTGATCAGGGAGTGTGGTAATAGGATGAGGGGTAACGGTTTTAAACTGAGAGAGGGGAGATTTAGATTAGTTATTAGGAATAAATTTTTTAATGTGAGGGTGGTGAGGCAGTGGCCCAGAGAAGCTGTGGATGCCCCATCCCTGGAGGGGTTCAAGGCCAGGCTGGATGAGGCTTTGAGCAACCTGGGCTAGTGGGAGGTGTCCCTGCCCATGGCAGGGGGCTGGAACTCGATCTTTAAGGTCCCTTCCAACCCAAACTATTCTATGATCCCCTGCACTGAATGCATTGTCTCAGACTCTTTGAAGCATCACCTCTTTTCACAAGGTCTCTTCTGGTCACCTGAGTTAAGCCTCATTTGGTGCGATTTACCCCGGTCCCCCAGGAAAACCAGGAGCTGGGAAGCAGGTTCAAGAGCATTTGTGCAGCTCCCGCAGTGGAGGTGTTGCTTAAAGTGAGGAACACGACAGTCACAGCTGGGCGCTGGAAGCACAGCAGCCAGGCACCACTGTGCCTCTCTGAGCTCTGGCTGAGGTGGAGCTTTGCCATCTTCCAGGGACACTTCTTTTGCAGACAGTAGTGACCTGCAGTTAAACAGAGTGATGCTCTGAGATGCTGACAAATAGCAGGGGAAGTTTCTGATATGGTTTTCTTCACTGAACTATTTAGAAAGGACTTTGCTGAGGACCAGGACTGAAGCCCTTTGAGGAGAACTTTGCTCTTCAGCTCCTCAAAAGGCTTGGTGCTGCTTGTGTCCCACGAGGCCACTCTGCAGGGAGGAAAACAGATGAGCAAGGTTGGTGTATGGGGAGGAGTGGGACATTGCAGGCTTCACAGGGGGCCTGAAGGAAAAAAACAAAACCAACACAAATCACTTGTGGCATTATGCATTTATAGAAGAAGTAAACGCTAAAAGTGTCCAGTATCTGAACATCTGACATAGGGGAAGGGCTGCGTAAGTCACACTGCAAGCCAAGTCCCTCTGCTCCAGGCTTGCTGGAGAATCCGGTGAGTGATAATATGACCAAGCACCAATTGCCTTCAAATAAGTGGAAAACCATCTCCAGGGCAGGTGCAGATGACAGGGTATCTGCTGGCCCTGTCTTATGCATATTCAGGAGCAGATCAACAGCAGCGAGAGTCCATGCACACAAAGTTAAGACTCAGAGTCAGGTATTTGTTAGTTAGTGTTCCCAGGGGAAAGGTGGTAGTTTTGCCGCAGCAGTGAAAGGCACACCCTAATCCTTAATTGGGTTTTACTGATAACCACAGTTACATCACGCTTATCCGTTTTTCAATATGGCAGATTAATGTTGAATGGGGCCTCCTAAGCTGAAGTACTGGCCAGAAAAACAGACCTTTTTTCCTCTGCATGCACCAGTCACCATGTCTTAACATGAGATGTCATTAAAGGCCAAACATCTACTTAACCTCATCAGAAACAGTAACAAGCAAAGACCAGCTAGAGAAACATCTCCCTGCAAGAAAGAGTCAGGGATATTAAATGAAAGTGAATATTATTTATTTAGAGAATGATTGCCACATTGTTGGCGGGCGTCAGTGAAACAGAAGCATCCGTCATCTAGCCTGGGGCTACCACGGAGCTAACGCTCAGAGTTCCATGTCCTGTACACCGTGTACTCAGACGCGTGCCGTTCGCTGCAGCCTTGAAGCATAACTGACACATAGTGAAGCTTTTTCTATTTTGTTTTTTTCTAACACGTTTAATTCCTCACTTTAATTGCTGTCTGTAATTTTTGTGGATAACTACTGTGGGGCTAGTTCTGCCACTTCAGGAGTCAGTTCAGTTGTGGATGAGGGAGGAGAAAGGACATCAATCATTTGGTGCCCTGGTGAAAGACTTGACAGAGGGAAAGGGGTGTTTTCTCATTTTCACACGGATAATAGGAGTGTGTGCCTGTATGGGGGGGGAAGTCACAGGGCAGAGACATGAGGTAATGGAAAGTTATGAGAGCGGAAAGCAAAGAGAATCTTGTCCAGACTTCTGCATTTCAAGGTCCTCCAAGGCTCCCTGTTCTTCATCAGCTTCTCAAAACACACAAGTCCCCACATGCAAACTCATTACAGAGGCAGCACTGATGCTTTTGCCTGTGTGCTGAAAAGACGAGAGGTGATAGAAGCCTTCACTTGGAAGGAGGGGTCATCATGTCAAAGGGAAAGGTTGAGAAACACCGGCCTCTGCGACACACAGGGTGCTTTGCTACCTTCATGTCTCCCCATGACTGCATCCCCTCCAGACGGGGTCTGTGGGGCAGGGTCCTTCCCTGCCTGCTAGAGACCTGCTCCAAAATCTGTCCCTGTGGCTGCCAAGGGGTTTCCAGTAGCAGGCTTGGGGGTTTTTGTCCTTTCTTTCTTAGTTTATGTAGAAAATCAGAAAAAAAAGAAAAGTCTAAATGCTGAACTCCTCTGAGAGCTCCAGCTGTTTTTCCACTTGAAGTTTAAAGGCTGTAACTCATGTCCTTGGTGAGGTCTCAGAGGGGTTGCAGGCAGGGCTTCCACACGTCCAGGGAGAGCATCTCTGGTTCTGGTATGCAGGGAAAGTGGTGATTTTCTCCCATCTTTTTGAGATCTCCAGATATGAAAATCTCCAAAGCTTCAGATTTTCACATTCCATATCCTTCCTGTGGTTATAAACCAAGCACACACATATTTGTGTTTTTAAAGTGTAGAAACGAACAACACTCATAGGTATTTGATGACACAGTTGAACAGTGGCTGCTGCTGAGTGACATGTGCTACATTCACCTTTTTTTCCAGGAGAAAAGCGAGCATCTGTGCTTTAGATAAAGCGAAGCATTTTGCTGGAGAGCCCTGGGACGGGAGTGAGGAGATGCTGTTGATTCTCCCTGCAGCATCTCCTGGTGACTTGCTCCTCCTTGTGCCGAACAGGAAAGCTGGGAGAAGAGAGAAGCCTGACTTGCACCTCTCCATCCTTCTCGATGGAGAAACTATGAACTGTGCTACTCGGTAAGTTAAATACAGACATTCGTGGCCTCCTTTGAGCAGTGTTCATTCTCTCAAAAGCCAAACTGAGGCTCTGGCAGGATTCAAATATCTTTTGGGTGAGTAGTGGATCCAAACAAGTAACTCCTGTCGGTGCAGCTGACCTTGGAGATTTTTATTAGTTAATTAAGATGCCACATGCAAAGGACAGAACTGAAACCACCATCTCAGTTAAAATTTAGCTACTCTATTAATTGAGTTGAGGAAGTCTGGCTTACATCCTAAGTTGCTGACATCCTGTATGGCTGTATTACCATTCATTTTACTGGAGAATGCAAATAACATCACTGTCAGACCGATGGATGGCTTAGCATCTAACAGGATGGGGGAAAAGCTGGTAATTTTATAAAATTGTATAAATTTAGTGGTGGTTGGCCCAGCATGCTGGATCTCTGCAATGCCTTCCAGGACACAGGATGAACAAGGGCCATTTTTTGTGTCAGTTGCAATGAAAACAAAATAGAGAATCTTGGGAGTGGGGAGATGGGAAAAGAATTTTAATGTAATTGATGTTGTAAAGCTCATCAGAAATCCTTCACTTTTAGCACAGTCTCAACAAAGAAATGACAGGGTTTCAAATCCTCCCCCACAACGCAGTTATATAGCAGTATCACTAATTGTTGTGATATAGGATTATTTATTCCTAAGCACTGTCTTTCTCATCTCTGGCTTAAAGTACACGTGTATGTGTTTGGATCTATCGTTCTGTCTGTCTAAACCAAACTTTTCTGCTCAGCTGGAGAGTCCCGTGGTTCGCCTGCAGTCAGCCTGTGCCACAGCACCAAGGGGAATGCTGAGCAGCAACCGCAGAGCTACAGCTCAGCTGCAGGTGCTCTTCCTCCTCCTTTGAGGGTGAGTACTTCCACCACAAAGCCAAATGTTTTAGGAAGTGGAGAGATGCAGTTCTGAGGGGTCCAGGAGAAGCTGACATCTGTATTGCTGACTTTTTTTCTGGAGCATGGAGACAGTTTTAATTCTTTTTCCCTGTGGTGATCCACAGAAACCCTGTCTCCCAAGGCATGCTCTCACCTGCTCAGCCACACAGAGCGTTCTGCCTATTTTATCCCTGGTTTGTCCGTCTATATCGTAGAACTCACCCGGTAATACCATTTGTTTGAACTCTGGTGGCAACTCAACTGCACCACTGACTACTTCAGGGGGCCTTTTGAGAACAGCCATTGTTCTTTCCACCTAATCTTCTAAGGTTTGCACCCTCAGGCAAATATGCAAAGCCCCTAACTTTATCTCACGTTTTCACAATGATCTTCAAAAGCAGCAACAAAAAGCGGGGGGCAAAGAACAATTAAATACATACATCTCTTCCAGTTGCTTTATTTTGACTCATCTATCATCAATACAGTACCTTTAGGTAAAAAATTCTCGGAAGATTCCCTCTTATTAAAGGAAAAAGAAATCTGTTTCATGCACNTTATTTTGACTCATCTATCATCAACACAGTACCTTTAGGTAAAAAAATCCTCAAAAGATTCCCTCTTATTAAAGGAAAAAAAAAAATCTGTTTCATGCACATGACCACAACATGAGAACTGTGATTTTAGTTCCCTCCTTTGCCATCATCTGGACAAGCTTCTATGACTGGGGCAGGTTCTCTAGCATCAGCTGTGGGAATGGGGGTCCTAGAAGCATTTAGCTGAATCTTTTGGGGGTTGACTGCTCCACTAAGACCTTCTTAAGGGCCTCTAGTCTCTGTTGCCAGTTGCTTACAGTGCCTGGGCAAAGATTTCCTCTGTTCTGTTTATGAAAAGTTGGTGAGAGGTCTGCCAGGACATGGTTGGAGCCAGAAAACTTTGATTTCTGATTAACTTTGAAGGACTTCAGTACTTTGAGACCTAACAAAAATGAAGACTCTATTTCATAACTTGGATTCTTTTCAGAACAGAAAATTTGCATTCATGTCCCTGAGTGGGCTTTGGAAGTACTTTTACCCCTGTATTGTCCTTTCAAGGGCTTAACGTTAGCAGTCGGTGATGTAATTGTGTTATTACAGGACTGCCAAGAACAGCAGCCTTTGAGAGAGAGGTTCCCAGACCTGGGGAGGAGAAGAGTTTACAGCCAGTGTGCACTGGTGAATATGACTAACGGTAACAATTACATTTTCATTCTCTGTCATTTCTGATGGACCACAGTCATAGCACTGAGAAGTAATTTTTTGTTTGCCATGTCACTTGTATAACCATCAGTCTTTTCAGGTATCAAGTATGTGGGGCTTTTTGGTTTGGTTCTGGCTCTGCAAGATGAAGGTAGAATGTGGTCTGATTTTTTTACTGAAATAATGGTACTAGGTCCCAAGGGCCAGTGTGAAGCAGCTTGGGAGCTGTGAATCTTCCCTCAGCGCGTGTATCACAGGGTACAGAATGCAAACAGCATCACTCTGTTGTCGTTTGACCCCATGTATTGGGTAAGAGGGCTGTAACGTAACAACTTGGCCAACCTGACCGCCAGGCAGCAAAAATGCCTTCTACGACAGAAGGAAAGCCACATGGGTATGGCCATCATCCAGCCCCAGAGCAAAGGACTCTTCTCTTATTCTCCACTGATAACATATCTCAAAGCCAAAGGGGAATGCTTCACACCAGGCCCTTCCAAAGAACTTACTGGAGACCTGGGGATCTTCTGCTTCTCCCGTGCTCACCTGTAAGCGAGGCATGTCTGTAATCCTGCCGCTGAGGGCAGCTTTTAAAGGAAAAGGGCTGTCATCCCAGAGCTAGTAGGCATAAAGTCTTACAGTTCCCATTGCATAAAACAACGTCCTTTTTATGAGTAGACATTATTCAAGCCATAAACCCCATGCATGTTTCTGCACTCCATAAAACGTGTCTTGTCCAGTTTATTTATACTTGTGGAGTTGAGAGTAAAATCTGCTCTGCTGATACAAAGTACTGCCTGGTTGTATTTGTTCTAGCCACTGTCTTGCTTCCAGTGGTGCTGTGAACACTGCAAGAAAATGTGTGTTTTTCTCTGTCACCTGCTGAGAGCCGGTGCTGCCTGGCTGTCCCTGCTGGGTGCCTGCAGAGCGCTGGCTGCCGCAGGACAAGCCCACTCCAGAGCAAGCTGGCAGCAAAGATGTAACGGGGATGATGGCAGGTGGAGTTCATGCCTGTGCCTCAGCCCTAATTGGTTTTCTAGTATAGCTGCAAGTAAATTCCTCAGAAAATTGGATAGAGAAGACAATAAATGCCTACCACAGAATAAATGTAGAAGGCCGCACATGACCCTGGATGAAGTTTAGTGCCTCTGTGTTTGGATATAAAGGTAGAAGCATCTCCAGTTTTTGATGGTTTTCCTGGGCACTTGGAGCAGCCCAGTTGTTCTGCCTTTGCTGAAGAAATTAGACTGTGAAACTTCTAAGCTGCATCAGCTGATAGAGGTGTCCTAGCTCTTTGCTCTAACTTGTCCTGGAATGTGCAATAACAGCGAATATATGCCTATAATGCCCATGGAAATGGTTTTGTTGCTAACCCAAATGATTAATGTTACTCTGGTTCTATTCCCACAGAAGCTGGTGGCCAACTACGCAACATGCTCTATGCTTTGTATTGAAAAGTTGGGCTTTTGGCCTGGAGTATCATGGAGAGTTAGCCAATCCATTCATTCCACCTTTTGTGAAATGTATCTCTTTCTAGGGTGTAGAGGTTCACAAAACAGTTAAATAGGAGTATTTGTAATATTGCTGGAGGCAAGAAACTGAAAGAGGAAGGGTTTGGTAGGAAGAGGTAATATCTTTCATTAAATCAAGTGACATCACTGGACAATGTTCCAGCACAGAAGTCCTTGTTATTCAGCAAAAGAGATCAAGAGCCCCCAGAACTCTCTGTTTGTTCTCAAGCTCTATCAGATGGTGTAATAAAAGATGTTACTGCTGCCTACAAATGCCAACTCTCTTGTATAGGAATCGTCCTTCCACAGTGCAAATCCAGTCACAAACGTTATACATCCTTTCCCCAACCACTGTCTCACAGCTGCTCTTTTTTCTACACCATCTCCTCTGGGGCTAAGCTCTAACCACAAAAAAAAACATTTACAAATTCTAAGCAAGTGATTAACAGCTTCCAACCTGATGCTGCACAGTGCCTCTTGTTTTTTGCTGGGAAATCTAATTTGAAAAGTCAGACCCTTGGGGTCACTTGGCATTTCTGCAAGATCAGGCCTTGTAACCCAAGCCTGTTACTGGCCCCAGTAACCACTGTCCATTCCCCGCTTCAGCTCCTTTTCTGGTCATCTGTTTTATATCTTCCTTTTTGATCTATTACAACAGAAACAACCCTTGAAAAAATATTCACAAACAGGTGGTTTTGTTTTTAAATACTATCTTTTCAATTTTCACCTTTCCAGCTCTGCATATGTTGTGGGGATTCTTTCTCTCCATCTACCACTAGATGGTATTGCTTCAGCAGGCACCTTCCCGGTGGCTCTGCACCCTTGCTGGGATGCAGACCCCCAAAAAGCCCGGGCATCATTGCTCCTGCGTTGCAGAGCATCCCCTCTGCACAGGCTCTGTTCTCAGTCTGAATTGAAAAATCTGCTCCCTACACCAAATGAACCAAGTTCAGCAGTTACACAATGGGTTGTGTTTTCATTTTGCTTTTCATCTTTTCCAGGCAGGCTGCAAGGTAATTCACAGGGACCAGCTAAAGGGGCTGCAGCATGAATTAAGCTGAAGAGGAAAATAAAAAGCTCCAAGCACTTAGAGGTGCATGGCCAGAGTTACGAGACTAACAGGCTTTCTCATTCCATTTGCTGGACAAACAGGAACCCTTTCACCAGCAGGCAGTCCTCTCCATGGACCTCACTGCTGGGAGCTGGGACAGCGTCCCAGGAAAGGAATTGCTCCATACAGGCTCTATTTTTTATATTCTTCAAACATCCCCTTGTGATTATTGTTGAGGTCAACGTCTTAGAATAGCAGATCCTTGGTCTCAGCTAAACTGTCAGTCTCTTGTGCTTGCAGCACAGTTCCTGCTTAAGGGCAAATTTTATATTTGCTCTATAATCCAGAAGGCAAGACAGGTCTGCAGTCTGCCTGAAATTTCAGAATACTTGACATATAAAACCTGAAGCAAACGGACAAGGCTTTGTATTCTCCAGAGCTTTTAAAATAACTGACACAGAAATGCAAATAAAAAGCTTTTTTTTTTTACTCACAGTTGCAAAATTTTTCAAATCGTTTTTTATTTCCCTTTTGTGCTCATGAAAGGAAAGCAGTTAAACATGCAGGAAATCATTCAGCAAAATTGTTATTAGTCTAGTAGAAAAAAGCATCAATGTGATGAGATATGAAGTAATTTTATATTAAAAATAATCACTTGGGCTGTTAGGACTTGAGTGATTTGCTACTTTCTAACGACTGATACGCATCTTTATGGTAAATTTATGTGATATAAGACTTATTCTGCTTCCATGTTTCCTTGTTTTGTTGTTTTGTTATTAAACTGACTTATGTCATTGCTTTTCCTACTGGGGAAACAATCAGGAAAGTCAAACCAGAAGTGAAAAGAACATCATGTATTTAGTGATTAAATGCTCACTGCACCTACATTCATATTTTTCATTCATCTGATTTATATATTAACTATGCACTGATTCTTTTGCCAAATTATTTTTGTTTGCTGAGTAATCCATAAATAAACAAAACTTGCTCACACATTTAGTTTGGATTTTGGTGAGTGGCTAGCTGAAGTTTAATTAGACATTTTTTTAAACTAGTTTGAATTTTTAAGCTCATGTTACACAGCAAACCCTCCTTCCATCCTCATCCAGCTGGGTATGGGCTACAAGGCAACTCCCTGGTCCACTCCAGCCCCCTTCTCCCTCTCATGCAAATCTCTCTGACTGGCTCAGGCAGCAGTGGAATCAAATGAGACGAGGACTGTCCTGTTTTAAAAGGGTGTGAAATTGGTTGGTTTATAGTGAAAGTGTGACCATGAGAGCCAGACCTTCCTCCATAAGCACTGGACAGCCTGAACTGTGCTGCATCTTAAACACAGCATGTTGGCTTTTAACAAAATTCACCTTCTTCCTCACACATACTGGAGAAAACATAATAAAACGCCTCACTAGTCGCAATCAGGTGGGAGAAAATCAGTGCTGCAGTGTTGCTCCTTCCCTCCCACCTTTACACACCAGACAAGGGAAATCCACTCTCAGCAAGCTCTGAGAGGCAAGCTCACAGCAGGAATTACCAAGAACAAACTACTTATTTCCTGATCTTACTACTTACAAGGAAACAGCCCTTTCATATTTCTTCTTTTCCAGGGTCATAGGCAGCAGGATGCCATGCTGGCCCACGAGAGAAAGAAGAGGCTACTGTGCTATGTGGTGCTGCCAGGAGCAGGGCAGAGGCCACGGTGATGGGCTGCAGGAACACTGGATATCTGAACGCTGCAGGAAAACATGAGGAAAGAGTGGTGTGGAGTTAGTGACTCACACAATTAAGATTTGCCATGGCTGAGTGGTAAGATAGCAACATGGTTTTACCATAAAAGGGGCAAATATGTTATTGGTGTGGTACATGAGATTCAATGAAACAGCAACATTTAATTAAACGGCTTCCAGAGCTATTGTTTGGAAGCTTGCAATGCTTTGTGTTCCTGCTAGAGCTGCTCATTGAGTATACACAATTAATTCCCCTGCAAATGAGACAGATTGCATAGCACAGACACTGTAACACTCAGGTCTGCTGTTGAAAAGCTGCGTTAAGTCCATCCCCTGGTGGGTATTTAAGCAGAGCAGAGTAGCTTCAACAGGAACATGAATGAACAGCTTAGAGCGTCATCTTGGAGTGCTGGGCCAGTCTGTAGGAGAGGAATCTGCCCCAGGCCTTGATCACTCATTTGCAGCACTATTAGTTAACTTGGGGACTGCTTCTCTCAGATTTTGACTACAAATTTCACCTTTGGCAGAAGGAATTTTGATTAACTTCAGTGCCAAGAGAGCAGGAAGCCTGTAGGAGAACACACCTCCCTCCTAACCCGGCACCACAGCGGAACCTTCCCGTTTCCCTTCAGAGAACGCCTTAGCCCTTGCCTGGGGTTTCTTCACGGATAGTGTTTTTTATCGGTGAATTTATCAAAACAGTATCATCATTTTTTCTTGCACCGTGACCACGGCCATTTGTGGAAGGCCTTGACCTTCACCCAACTGTTCCCCAGGCGCTGCCACCTTCCACCTCCGTGCAGGGAACGGCTCACCAGCGGCACAGGCCGCGCTGCCGCTCCAAGCCCGCGCAGACCCGTGCCGGGGGTATTTTTCCCCGTACAGAGACAGCCCTGCCCAAGCACAACTCACAGCACGGCTTCAGCCCAGCCCCCGGCGATGGCCGCCGCCCGCCCCCACCCCACGCCCTCAGCCCAGCCCGGGGTGGGCGGG